>CM057005.1:27870929-28000929 GCA_029891345.1 Dryococelus australis
GTGAACCCCTTAGGCGGCCATGGTAGGTCCGTGTGACGCTTGTACCTGGACAGTCTGTCGAGGAGAGCTGGCAAGGTAAGGCACTGTCACTTGCATGCTACAACTTTTGTTCACTGATTTAGGTTTCCATAGTCAATTTAGTTTACCAGTTAATCTTTGCTTGCGTACGTTTATTTGTGCAATCATTTATTTCAGGTTTCCATGTCAGTTTTACTCAGGGTTCAATGAATTTTTCGCGTAAATTGATGATTTTGTACTTGACCACGCTGTCACAGTAATGTTTGATTTGACTGCCATCAGGCATGTTACAAGCGTGTAACCACTCTAATCGTAAAGAGAATCACTTGCTCAACACAAATAATATTTTATCTGAATTTAGTTTGCAGTTTCCACGCAGAAATATTGCACTTTCACCTGCACCACGTGGTCCGCTACGAACTTCATCCAGCGGTATCCGCGCCACCTAAGCTTGTTTTTACACGTGTGTGTTTATATGAATATTCATTTCGTGTCCCATCTCAGTTCATGTATCATTCAAGGGTCTATGTAATTGTGTAATTAGTGTACAGTGCAAATATTCCCGCCCTAGCCGGCTCTGTGTATAGGCTGTCACCATACTAACCACGTGCTGGAGGGCAAGCCCCGACGAGTTTGCATTAGTGATGCAGAGTAATCATGCATCTTAATGTGTATTAAGGGTTTTCATTTGTAATTCACCGTGTCCTGTCTTCAGGGAAAAACCGTCAGTCCACCCTAGAGGCTGTCTGCCCTTTTCCCTTGTGAAGGCTGTGCTTTCCCGCACCTCGGTAAGATCATCCATTTAGGCGTGTGCTAGATTAATTACGAACTGGGGAGCACCCAAGTGCAAGCGGAACTGGCTAGTCATGACCAAGATAATCATTTCATTGGCACGTTGATGTGTATGAACAATATCAGTGAAAACAAGTCTACAAGAACTCAATTTTTTTATTCAGTAGTGACAGCGTCCTAGCCACATATGGTTTATGTATTGTTTATTAAAAGTTTAGTATTGCCTACATATTTGTAAGTACGCACGGGTGAGATAGACACACAGAACCCATAACATCCTTGAGAACCCCGAGTCTCAATAGTGCGGTGATTGGGAAGCACTGCTGGTGGCCAAATTACCAGTAAGTATTTGTGTCATCGTTCGTCTTGTGTCTCACCTGACGGCGTCAAAGCTAAAACCCTTTTCCAACGTAGTCTTGCTATTGTCAGTTATTACTGGTCCTTTATGAGGTGCTGTATTACTAGCAATTTTGTTAAAATTCTCATTTTCAACATCAATTGGGCCAAGGTCACAAGCTTTGAAACCATTTTTGAAAGTAGCTTCTGTAATCTGACCAATACATTTGTTCAACACCGGAGCAAATTTTTCTTTTTCTAATTTATTCGCAAAGTGCTCAACCCTTCATTTTCTCACTTGTTTTCTCCATGCTGCTTTTAGAGGGTGGAAAACAGCCACATCCATTAGTTGAAGTTGATGCGTTGAATTTGGATACAATGACATCAGTTCTATTCCATTCTCGCTGCAGAATTCAGAAACGTGTAATGTTAAATGTTTCATGTCTGTCTATGAAAAACAAAACAGGGTGCTGTATGTTATTTTTGACCAACCATGGCAAAAAAAAATTTGTAACATACTCATAAAAAACAGGACCACACATCCAGCCACTTTCAGACTTGCCAATTCCCCATGAAGGTGGAACATCATGTGCAATATGGCTAGGGATACTTTCATATGAAAAAAAACTATCATTGGTGGTGGTATATTCCTTGCTGCATTTGCAGTAAGTAATACTGTTAAATTTTCTTTTTCATCATTGTTATTTGCCAAATAAACATTCTTGTCACCCTTTTTTGTTATAATTTTTCCTCCACTTGGCTGAAGGAAAAATGCAAATTCATTAGCATTAAAAACTCTAGTGGGTTCATTTGTAATGTCCAATAAATTTTTCTCCTCTAAATACAATTTTATTTCTGCAAACCAGTTTTTTTTATCTGTTCTTCAGTCACTCCAGATCGAGCAGAAGTCAAAGGCTGAACAGTTCGCTGACGTAACTTAAGATGTCTCTTGAAAAATGCCTCGTACCACTTTCTGCCTGGCCGTCCATCATTAAATGGATTAGGCCTTTCCATGTTTTAAATTATATGTTGGACACTATCACACTGTAGTTCTTTCATTATTGGATACTGCAAACGAGCAGCATGTAATGACAATAACCACTGCTTTATAATTTATTCCTCAGCATTGGTAAGCACTGGAGGTGGCCCTAATCGACACACAGTTGGAGATTTACCACTGGCCTTGTACACCAGGGTTGCTCGAGGTACATAAAATTCTTTTGCCGCTGCAGCAGCCGGAGTCCCCTTTTTAACTGCTACAATGGTCGCTAACATTTTTTCCTGGGGTATAATTTCTTTTCAGATCCAAACCTGTAACAAAAAAAATAGTAGTCACCTGATTGTTAGACACATTAGTCCAGCCTTAATTAGTACGCCTTAGGGCAGAATGTTAAATAGCTTTACTGTATATAAATTTTGTTATATGCTGATTGGCATTCATTTATTGAATCTTTTTAAAGATCTACTAGAACAGTCAGACCAAGGCTAAATTCACAATTGCAGAAGGTCATGATATAATGAGCCAAATTTCAAAGCCAAAAAAAATGTATAATTGTTCTATGTTTGTTTTTATGCCAATTATTTTACTAATAATGAAAGTTTACCTAAGTTATCTTAAGTAAATAATAAACATTACATTAGAGTACAGTATTGGTAAAAGTGATCCAGATTGAGTCATCATGTACCAGAGATTGACAACATATCAAAGACTGAACACAAGCTACATAGGAAAATATTGATCACAGTTCCTTGACAGTCAGTGAGATTGTATTCAGATACTAAATAAATTTAAAAGATTTAAAATGAAAATTATTTGTAACAGTTATTGACAGTGTATCAAAGACTGGGGCACTATTCAGATTCAGAGTACCAGTAGTTGACATCCCCCCAAAAAATAAAAAGTGAGGTTATTTTTAAGGTGAAAGTGTTCTATAACCTTTGTACAGTTCATAGCATTACTTGATTTGATCCAACAGTGAAATCATTTAACACTGTAAAGTATTTTATAATTGACTTACCTTATGGTGTTTAGTAACAGAAGCAGCAAATTTCACATGTAAATAACACCAACTTTCTTCATGGATGATTTCCCTCCAAAATAGTGATGGGTAGTTCACGAACTACCAGTTCATTTTGAACTGGTCTTGAAAAAGAAGTAGGTACATAGTTCACTGCGACATAAAAGAACTAGTCTCTTGTGATATCGGTCAGTCATTCTCTCAGTACCAGTAACTATGCCAGGTGCGCCACTGCGCATGCTCAGATAATCCGTCGTTCGTCGCTCCCTGCAGCTTCCCCCCTCCAGCTTTCCTCTCTGTGACTGGCCACATTGCAACTTGCATACTTCTTATCTATCGGCCTCTGTCTATGGGTATCTTTGTCGTCGCTCATTCAGAACTGCCTAGAACTGTAGGGATCACAGACCTACCTAGTTCAATAGTGACATGAGTCGCAAATCGGTCGGGAACTGCAGGACACACAGCACGAGACAGTTGGCAGAACTATGGCCATGCAGCTATCTTTCATTCTTTCTTACGTTCTCGTGCCAACCCCAATTGCGTAGTTGGTTGCACGCCGGTCTGCGGTGCGAGGGGTTCCGGGTTCGAAACCCAGTCAAGGTATGGATGTTTGTGTCGTCCATTTAACTTGTTTCATCCTCATTGGCACTAAAAACATTGCTGTTACGGTGTCGTAAAACCCTCTCACTCACTCGCACTATAAATACGATGTTGCCAGATATACGGAAATTCCTGTATCTGTAAGAAAATACATCTGATAGCCGCACTAATATGAGTATGGCTATGGCAGAAAAATATAGAAAAATGCTCATTAATGTAATGTCAAGTTTTACACACTCGCAATAAAGAAGTGAAAAACTGCTTTTTTTTAGTATATTCACTCAATATTTCGGATATAGCTTGTGGACATTATTTGCATCATATTAAACCTAAGTTATTTTTGTAATTAAAGTTCTGTTAAAATGTTTCTAATACTGGTAAGAATAAATCCAGTGTGTTGGAACCATTTTTGTTGAGTTTGTACACACCTGACTTGGAAAAATTATCTTTACACCTGGTTGTCTCTTGCAACACAACCTATTATAGTATTGTTGTGGTCGTTACTATCAGTGTCAAAAGTAATTTGGTGTTACATTACACAGCATAGGCGTGGATAACACAGTATAAAGATATTTTCACTATTCATGTATCTTAATTCTATATAAAAAAAGAAGTAATTTCATCTACACACAATAATGCACTAATTCTTTAGCAGTTAATTTCAAACATCACTTATTTGCTTCTCTTTCCGTTTCATGCTTGCTTGGATTCTTCTGGGGAGGGGAAATGAAACTGTGAAAGAGGAAACAGAGAAAGACCTATCTAGTTCTCGGACCGAGGTTACACTTGCGCTCTGCAGTTCACCAGTATGCGTTATCATTCGACTGTGACCTATATAGTTCAAAAGATCGGTTTCCAATGAACTGTTCTCAAATGTGACTAGTTCGGAACGACCTAGTTCATTCTAGTGAACTACATTTCCCATCACTTCTCCAAAACACTGGAGGGAAAAAAATCAGCTGTTAAGCAGGGTTGCCAAACCATCCAAACTGAAATTTCCCAGTTATTAAAACAAAATATACCATGAATTGAGCTTATTATTTAGAATTATGCATTAAGGTGTCGATGACTGGGTCAGTGTCAAAGACTGGTACACTTATTTATCATATGTAAAGGGGCATCACAGACACTGGCATCCTTTCCTCTTCCCCCGATAACTAATCTATCATGTGTTTGATACCAAAAGAAAGATAAATACAATTAAATGAGGTTAGTACTAAATTGGAAATGCAGAATGCAATTTTAATATTATTTGTATGCAAGCACGTTGGAGATATGCTGCAGAAATCTATAAAACGCTCGGAATGTGATCCATATTTCTATGCAAATTTATTAACTTGACAATTATTTACACAACCCATTCACTGCAATATACACGTTGATAACAAACGTAAGATAAATAGGCGTACAACTCAATGGGGTTTGTAATATATAGGAAATGCGGATTAAAATTGTAATATTTTTATAAGCATACACCTGGGAAATATGCTGCAGACGTCTGAACAACACTAAGAAATTTAATCATAACTGAAATCACATTTATTAATCTGAAAATTATTTACACATACAACAGAACATTTTGTAAATACTACTTATTAACTTTTAAAACTTGCAAGCCTTATAACCACAAAAAGTACACGTTAATTTTCACACCTGAAATATAATATGGCAACTGTTGTAAGTACATAGTCGGCTCCACAAGTATATAATTTCAAAGACTTACCAAGTATACTTCCTGTGTGTACTATATTGAGAATTTGAACAGCGCTAGTATACACATGGCGATGTCACTTCCGGCAACAAGTACCCTCAAGTATGCAACTTTTGAGAATTCAGACAGCCTAAATACCGACGTTTCCACCACAACGCGGGAAATAAAACATAAACAAACAACAGCAGACAATTTTACGGACCTATTTAGGGATTTAAGCCATGTCCGAAACGGCTACGAGACAATTATTTAGGTTACTAATTCGACCACATGACCAGGCTGTTTCTGGGAATAATTGCACCGCACATTAATTACAAACTTACGTAAACCCTTGAATAATTCTTGATATAAGATGGGACACGAGATGAATATTCACAAAAAAACACACACATGTGTGAAAACAAGCTTAGATGGCGCAGATGTCGCTGGATGAAGTTTGTAGTGGACCATGTGGTGCAGGTGAAATTGCAATAAACACTGTTCTTGATTTGTTTATTTACTTTAATGCCATTTTATGTTTGAAAGGAAAAGGTAAATATTCTTATTTATGATGGCACCAGACCCTCCCTCCCATGTGACCAGTGAATTTTAGGAGCCGCAGAGAAAGGACAGCCAAATTCAGAACCAGTTTCGAGAATCATCCCTGTGTTGGCCTGCATGGTGCAGCATATTCACATACTATCGACTAGTGTAGCAAATAGTCTACACAACTCGTTACTGCAACTTTCTAATACATAGCAAGACTTAATTTTCAATGCCACAATTACATACAACAAACAAGCCAAAATGTCTAAAAAAAATTAATTCGTTATCAAGTTACAAGAATGAAGTAGGTATTTATAAAAAAAAATATGCAAAATAATTGTACATGAGGTAGTATTTTAGATACTTTTATATTTTATTTTCGAGTTATTTCACAGCACAAGACTACAAACGACTACATTGTCTGTTAAATTTGACATTTAGAAGTTGTGACTATCATGATTGAGTAATGACAATTAATTTAATAGTACAGAACTTGTAATGTGAAGAATATTCAAAATGTCAACTATCAACTTTCCTTCACTTACAGCACAGAAGAAAATTACACATTATTAAATCAAGGACAGTATAAAATGGCTTGAAAGCATTCCACTGCATAACAATATTATTTGGAACACCGGCAATAGTATTTGTCGCACTTAACAAAAAAAAACACACAATACTATCTTTCATTGTAAAAAATTGAATCTGTTATGAAAGTGGAAGTTAAAAAAAACTATACAAAGAATAGGCGCCTGAGATAAAATTTTACATTGTTCGCTGGGGTGCAGCAACAGGGGGAGGGGCAGGGAGCCATTATTCTTTCTTAACACTACAAGTAAAGTGCAGTGAAATTTACATCATGCTTTCATGGAACATGAAAAGCTAAGGTCATATCAACTAGTAAATACTGTAGACTGTGTTTTTTTATAAACATGGAGACACATATTAAAGACGTACATTTTACATAATGACATGTTGTGAAAATGCAATATTTTGCATGAAAATATACTGAAGAATTTTTTGGCAACTATTGTAAATAGATTATTTTTTTGTAAAACTTACAAAAAATTTTTACTTAGCATATCAAAAGGTTAATGTTTTTATGAAGAACTGCCAAGAAAATGAGACTGCAATTTGAATACAATTTTATAACACTGTATTTTTTAAGCTTTTAAGTTACAAAACAAAGGATCATGCACATGTATAGAAAGAAGTAGATAGTATATAAAATACTGATTTTAGTTAGTTACCTAGCTTTTTGAATGCACTCAGGATTTTCTTTGTCACTACATAATTTATAAACATGCGAAACTTAGAACATGTTGCAATCAATTCTGTACTGTTCAAATTTATTTCTTTTTGTTTTTAGCATTTTCCTGAGCCTCTGAAATGTAAAACGGATTAAGAATGTCCGTGTTTATCATGTGTCTGGGATCTACTAACTCGAGCAGCATACAGTGATAAAATTGTAGAAGTTTGGGTTCCATTTTTTCCCTTCCAAAATTTGTCATCTCTTTCGGTTGTAATATCACAAATTTCTTTTTCTTCACGTGTCCAGACAGCAAAAATGCAGTAATCTCTTTCTGCAATATGTAACTGCCCTTGCACCTGGTAATAATATTCATGATTTCTTTTCAGTTCAAATTTATTTCACTGCCACTTAAGATATTGTATTTTCCCTTCTTGCGCTGCCAAATCAACATTAGTGTCACTTGTTGGTAACGGACATTTAATCTCCACGATTCCTGTATTTCCGATCAAACCATCTGGTGTAGCGCCCAAAAAGGGAAATTCTTTGTCTGTGAACAAACCACACTTCTCAACTTTTATTCCTCTTTGTTGTTCAAGTTCTTCAATGGTACCTTGCTCCGATTTCCTGTCATAGTTTGGTGAAGGGACATTCGGAATGTTGGAAGTATAAATTATGTCCTGGACCAGCTTGTTGTTGGTCTCCTTCGGCACACTTCTCCAAAGCTAGAAGCTGTGAGCATTTTCCTCCTCATTTCAAGCCACTGCCCACTTCCTGACTGAAGAAATGTATTTTTTTCAATTTGATGACCATCTTCTTCTGACTCTTCATAAATTTGTTCTTTTCCTCTTTATACATATCTGGATCCATGTCAGGCAGTTGACAGTTGGTTCTATAATCCATGTCTATGAATGATGATATGAGTGACGTTTTGACATGTTTTCATTGGGATCTGGCAGATTTTTTCCTCTTGGACTCACAATCTCTTGTTCCACGACGTCTAAATTCTAAATGCTTTGCCATTCCATTGTGACTTATACCTTTAAAAATGGATTTATGGATCACATAATGGGGAGTTTTGGTATTTTGTGCTATAACAGCACCTGTACATTTTCCCTGATATGATAGTTTTGTAGAGTAGTTTACTCTTTTCCCACCTGAAAATTCAACTACAGCTGCATTGAACTGTTCTACTGTGCTGCTGTCTACATCATGGATCATGCTACGGGAATGAGATGCCAAGTATCTAACTAACATCCCAGTGGTTGATTTACAAATGACAGAAAAGGAAAACCTAATTTAAACTAAATATGCCAAACTATGCTGAGAAACAGTATGTTCTCTCAGCGTTCATTGTAATTCCTGTACCAATAACTTCAAATTGCATTAAGCCGCGAAATTTATAATATGCCCATTCTACGATTGTTTTGTAATTTAACAAGGAAAATTACTTGCGAACTAGTCAACAAGATATTTAGTTAGCTTTACAAATAAAATCTGGTAAATTTTACAAGAAATAACTAGGAATATGCAGAATAAATTGTGCATCTGTACATAGAAGACTGTACTCTCATAGTACTACCTCGTAACATGTTACAGTATTGTTTACAAAACCACAAGACTATAAAAATTATTTTCTTTTCTTTCCAACACTACCAAGTGTGAGTAGTTGCTAAAAAAAATTGTAACCTTATAATATCGATTTCATGAAACAATTTTTTCCTCTTATTTTAAAGCTATTTTAAACACGCGAATACTAAAAAAAATTTTCTGGTCAACTTTCTAACTTGCAACAAAAGTTTTTAACCTATACATAGTGGTGGGACTGTTACCATACATCAGTCTACAAATGCAGAAATGTTTAGTACTTCTACTATACGAAGTTGGTAATGGCAGCACCCATTTGACGGTTATACAAGTTCTGGACAGCTACCATCTGTGCTTCAGAAAATACTTTACCATATCAATCTTTGTATCATTCCTAAGCTCTAGTGTGGTAAATTTCCTAACTTTTTTAGAGTGAACGGTAAGAATTGCACCACAATTTTAGTCATAAATGTCTTATATATACATCTATCTCGTTCTCTTGCATTACTATTTATGGAAAGTTAAAATTCTCTCAGTGTACTGTGTTCTCTGTGTCAAAACTGAAAGTGAACATATTTCCGATTCTTGTTGTAAACTCGCAGTTACGAGCAACTTGTTAAAAAATTAAACTATAGTCCATTCCTCACTGGAAGAAACTTTCTCAGAGCCCTGCTAAATATCTACTTGCAGGCCTGTTTCGTATTCTTCCGCCAAATGTAAACAAACATTGCCATGTGACTGTGTAGCATCCTTTCAAAATCAAAGTTTACATTCGTGTACTTTAGCTACATCTTAACATAAACATTGAAATGTGACTTCTACCTTTATACCTGTAAAATGTGTTGTTTACTGTTAACAGCTTTTCAAAGAATTTTGTCATATTCCAAAAACCATTCCATACGAATATTCATAGTTTAGGCCTCTAACATTATGTAGGTCAGCTTTATGACACTTTAAAAATGCCTGAATTGACTATAGTTCTTACGGTTATTTTACATTAACATATTTGTTTTCCATGGCATAGCACATTACATGTAATGCACATTAATATTTTGCAGCGACTGTGTTTTAACACTATTACAACTCCAAAGTAAAGAACTGTAGTATTTATCCTTTTGTTATTGATATGTTGGGTTATTTCTTTAGATGGATGGCCTCAGTTGGAGTAAATATTAAAACAAAGTAACAGCCAGTCCAACGAAAAAGACACATTAAATTCAAGCACGAAATTTGTGTCGCTTACTTTTTGTCATACAAACTTAAAAGATAGTGGTGAACATGCACACAAATAAGCCTACTGTAACTTTTATTCCGCTCATATTTCTATGTATTGCTACGTACTGTGTATTAGGTTTATTGAAATTTATTGGGGCTGGGATTGGTATTTTGTTGGGGTTGGTGGTAAATCATGTTACATGACTGTTCCAAACTCCCGGGGCAAAAGTACAATGTTGTGATAAATAAACAGACATGGGTGTAAATAAATAACTAACTTGTCATAAAAACAGTTCACATTTAAAATGTATAAATAATTCACATCAAATATTTAAAATCACGCACACACACAGATCCAGAGTAATGGATCGCCATGCCACACTATTTCACAAACAGCGGTTAACAACACACTGTAACAGTATATTTATTACTGCCGTGGAAACACAGATTTATCACATCGTAACTTTCCAAGGGAGGTTTAAAAAACACGACGTCTACAAACGTGATGTGGTAATTTGAAGTATTTTTGAGCAAGTATAATTTATTCTTCGTTATCGTTTGGCGAAAAAGCAACACACCATGTCATGGCTCACCACGTCTGCCAACTTCATGTGGTAACAGTCCCACCATCATATCTAAATATATTAAAATAAGTATTCAAATATTAAAATCTCTTTTCAGTTGTAAATTACAAATTCAAAAATCATTATTTTGCTGTAATAAGTATTAAATATGGTACAATTGAAAACATGTATGATTTCTTGCTTACTAGCGATGCAAAATTTCCCGAGTGTGAGAGAGACAAAGAAAGAGAGAGCGCTGCAAGCCTCGCCCAGCCAACAAGTTTGCTTCCTCGCTCGATAAAACAACACCGTGTACCATGCTCATTGCTACAGCCTAATCATCATATTTTGCACTGTTATTTTAAACTGTAAAAATGAAATATGTTGCCATTGGGGCTACCTAGCTATTTAAATAGGCACAGTTTAATTTACAAATAGCATACTAAAAAACTAGATGAAAATAATATTTAACTGTGAACTATTTATCACCAGCCATTGCCAACACGTCGCTGCTTTCGCTGTTAATTCATATTTAATATAAAATTAATATATTGCAAGTTATAGAAGATATTAAGCTAAAGTTTCATTTATTCAATAATTCAGTACTCTAAAGTTAACCGCAGTATTATATATTTGTGGAATAGAGGTTATTGAAAAAACAGGTCGACATGTTGAGTGATTTTTCAAAGGTTGATTTTCATAAGTCACTTCCAGTCGGGAATGGACTTTAGTTTATCTTTGTAGATATAAAAGAGTTGTAGACAATGGTAACAGCTCTGAAGTTTATCGAAAAACTTTTGTCACTGCCCCTGCAAACACTGAATTTTAAATAACGCTGATTCACCTCTCATTATTGTACAAAGCGTTTCTTGGACTCTGAAATACTATCATCAACTTCAAAATAAATGTGTTATTGGCCACACTTTTCAGCAGCAACAGAGCAACCATGCTTACGCTATATGTGGTAAAATTACAATTGTTTGATGGATTATGAAAATGCTTGGTCTCCCTACAAAGATTGTTTTACTGAGTGCCAAATCAATATTTCGTAGAACTACATGATTGGTCATTGTCAAAATTAAAATGGGATATTAATTGAATTTTGAAATAGGTTCTTTAGTAAATTTTCAAACACTTGTATTATGGCCCCATAGTAACGCATTAAAATAAAATAAATCAATAAATTAACTTTCATAACACAACCTCTGCAATATTAACTGTTTCTTCAATATTATCAGCATCTTCGGAATAATCAGCGTCTTCGATATTATCGGTATTTCAATATTATTGGATTTTTTGATATCATTGATATCTTCAATATTATCAGCATCTTCAATATTACCGGTGTTCCGTGAGTAATCTTGTGGGAATGCAGGAATATAAGTAAAAACCACTGAAACTTTGAATCAACATATCTACCACACTTTATCCGACATCATGCCTCCACAGCCATACACCAACTCCCGCCAATACAAGTAAACAATAATGACTTCCAAAACTATTATGCAATACAACCATGACATTAACCTTTTTTATTCTGCTATAGTCCAAACAACCAGCATCTTCAATATTATCGGCGTCTTCCATATTATCGGCAGTGTTGATATTGTTCATTTTGAGTTTATGATAATTATGAACTGGTATAAAATGTATCACATACATTATTACTGCCACATATATAATTTCTGCTACCTATAAGGTTTCCAAAATGTATTTCAATCAGCTTTGCTGGTTAAGTGATTTTTAGTACCAAAAATCACATTTCTCTTATCTACCTACAAGTTTAACATTTATGGTCACAAGAACAAGTTACAGCTTGCAAAAAAAATAACTGCATGTTCACCTTCCTTATTTGTAATCAGTGGTGACATTTATGAAATGTCCAAACCCTACTCAATAATAAATCAGTGCATTAGTATATCTAGTTAGACTAAAACTTCTGTGAGCATGTAATTCGAGAGATGATTAACCTGAAATCCATAAGAAATTACAGCTTTATTGTTTCACATGTAGTGTTTTAATTGTATGATTGTATTTGAAATAGGAAAATTTTGGTAATGTATTTCCAAATGGGAGAGGGCATTATAAATTATATTCTCTAAGTTTTTTTTACAAATGCCACAGAATAATTTCCATTATGTTAAAAGAAAACATGTTATTTGCGTAATCCTCAAGAGAAAATAAAACACACTGGGAAAATCATATACATATTATAAACATTATCTGTATACATAGTGCTATGTTTAATGAAATATCATTTGATTTTGGCTTGGCAGAAACAAACATCCGTGTAAAAAAAACAAAGAATAAAAAACATGTGAAACAAACAATTCAATATTTTTAAAGGAAATTATCTTTGTACTACACAAATTATAATCATTGGTTATATTTTTTTTGCCTAGTCAGCCGGTAGCTCATACATACACTGTGAAGAAAATGAAACCTGAGGTGCGTGTATATATGTATTATTGTCTCTCACTGCACAATGCTTCTCTTAGTGAGATATGAGGCGGTACCTTTGTCATTGTACTGAAAACAATATCACTTTCACATAATCTTCACGATGGCACAGCAAAACTGGCATTATCAATATTAAATTGTAAAATGTCTCATTCCCGCACTTAGACCATGTCTCAATTCGCCCAAGAGCATCTTTCGAGCTCTCGCTCTCGCAGAAACGTCACACATACATAACATGGAGTGCTCTCTGGCCATCCCAATTTGCTCCGAGAGAAAGCGAAAGACTGAGAGCACCAGAGAGCATGATGTTGTATACTCACTGCACTCTCTGCTCTCTCCTGCCCGCCATGTTTATTTACAACATTCCGTTGCGGTTATTGGAAACAGTTTATACATTACATGTTGTAAATCCATCACATTTTAACAAATTATTTATTTAAACTGCAATTGAAATGAACTAGTTATTGTAGTTTAGGTCATGTAGGTTAGGTTTAGGTTATGTGTACATACAGAGAGAACAACGAGTAGTCAGTCAAGATGGTGTGGCGAGATGAGCAACATGTCTGTTGGTGTGCTGGGCAAACAATGTAACAATACATGGTGTCAGAAATTGTCCGCCCTTGCCCTAAAGTCAATTTCATAGTGGAAAACATGTTTTACCTGTGAATGTAGCGGGAATACAGTGCGGAGTTCCGGGTTTTCATATTTTTGGGTTAGGCCTACCTCGTTCGCATCAGCATTGTGCGATACAATAGCGTCGGCACAGTTTCAGGTGGTTCCGCCAGAGAACTTTGATTTTCGTAATCCAGTAGAGTGGAGCAAATAGATCAAACATTTTGAGTGGTTCCAAATTGCGTCGAAGTTGGATAAGAAGTCAGAAGAAGGGCAGGTTAACATGCTTCTGTATTGCATGGGGGCCGAAGCGGACGACATGTTGGATTCGTTTGCACTTACAGCCACGAAAAGTCAGAAGTACGGTACGGTGAAATGAAAGTTCGGCCATTTTTTTCACTGTGAAAAGAAACAGTGTACAAGAGGGCAAAGTTTTTTAAACGGCATCAGGCAGGAAGTGAGATGGCAGATGCATTAATAAATTATGTATTTAAATTGGTGGAAACATGCAAGCTCCAGACTCTAAAAGATGAGTTGATCACCATAGTGCTGGTAATTTGAGTTGCAAATGATGCACTGTTGGAAACAATGCAAATGGATCATGAGCTGACTTTGGAGAAAGTTGTATGGCGAATACGTCAGGCAGAGTCAGTGAAACACCAGCAATCCACCATGTGGTATACAGGGGATACAGCAGTGGAGACAGTGAAGCTTATCAAAAATGTCAAGACACCTACCTCTACGTTTCGCAGCAAAGGTGAACCAAATTGCAAAGAGGGCAACATCCAGAAGTATCACCACAAAGGAGGCTGTACAAAATGTGGGAGACCACCGGAACATCCATGGTTTAAGTGCCCCGCAAACAAGAGTTCATGTTTCAAATGTGGGCAAACAGGTCACTTCAGCAGGTGTTGTAAGGCCAGAGGGCTACAGGAAGTAGAGCAGTTTGAAGAGTCCGCATATTACATGGGGGACATAGCGATGGAAATTGCGTGTTCAAAATCCTGGATGGTGGAAGTTCAAATACAGACCATGAATGTGGTTTACAAGTTTGATACAGGTGCAGACATGACAGTCATCGGAGGGACTGTGGAAGAAGCTAAACCTGACGGTCACTGGTACGAGTAAAAAGCTATTTGGTGCAGGGAAACAGGCAGTTACGGTAGTGGGTACTACACAAGAGGTCATAACATATAGAGGCAAGCAAACAGTGGAAGAAATATTTGTAGTACAGGGGCAAGGGGTACCTCTACTGGGTAGGCCAGCACTCACAGCTCTGGATATAGTCACACTTAACATCAGTGACGTAAGGCATATGACAGGTGGGACAGCCTGTAAAGAATACAAAGGAGTATTTCAAGGCCTGGGAAAATTAAATTAGGAGTACGCAATCAAGCTAAAAAATAACTGTACTCCATATGCTGTAGCTGCATCCAGAAGAGTAGCACTTCCTTTAAGAGATGCAGTAAAACAAGAACTTACCAAGATGATGGAAGAGGAAGTCATTGCACTTATTGACAAGCCAACAGAGTGGTGCACCCCAAAGGCAGTGGTCCCGAAGAAAGACGGCTCCGTAAGGATATGCGTGGATTACACAGAGCTGAATAAGAACATCATATGTGAAAGGCTGCAGCTCCCATCTGTGGATGAATCGTTGGTTTTATTAGAAGGTGCAAAAGTGTTTACAGTGCTCAATTGATCCCGTGTATTTCGGCAGGTGCCTCTAGCAGCGACGAGTGCCTACTAACAACATTTTTGACCCCGTTTGGAGGTTACCTTTTCAAGCGGCTGCCATTTGGAATTAATTCTGGTCCAGAGCATTAACAAAGGCAAATGCAAAAAATACTGGATGTTGCACCAGGGGTGGTTAATCAGACGGACGACATATTGGTGTGGGGCCGCATAATGGAGGAACACAATGGGAGAGTCAAAGAGGTTTGTTTTCGTCGGGCCTGCTCGAGAATTGAAGGAGTTGAGTGTTTTGGTGCAGAGTGAAAGTCATCACCTTTCCATACAGACACACTTGGCAGAGCATGGCATTTCCTGGCACTTTAACCCACCAGCAGCAACCCATCAGGGAGGCCTATGGGAGGTAGGGGTTAAAAGTATGAAATATCACCTACGCCGGGTGCTTGGTGGCAGTGCCTTGGCATTTGAAGAAAGATACAATGCTGATGCTGGTTGAGGCGTGTCTAAATTCTAGACCACGTACCACCTTCTCCAGTGACCCAAGCGATTTTGCAGTGCTGACTCCAGGACATTTTCTGACAGGAGGTTCTCTCATGGCAGTACCTGAACGGAAAGCTGTAGCCAGGTGGCAGCTGTTGCAACAACTAGTACAGTATTTCTGGCGATGATGGTCAGCAGAGTATCTATCACGGCTACAGAATTGACCCAAGTGGTGGGTCAAGGTGCCAAACCTGTGTCAATGACCTGGTCATATTAAAGGATGAAAGACTACCAGCACAGCAGTGGAAACTTGGCCTTATCACCAAGACTTTCTCTGGTGAAGATGGTCTTGTTCAGACAGTGGAGAATTCAAAAGACCAGTGTCCAAGGTGGCACCGCTGCCATTTAAAGCATAATTATGACGAAGGAAGTATATTTGTCTCATAGTGTCTGGTACAAAATATGGTTAAGTTAAGTTTGTAAAAGTTGTAGCCTTGTATCCTAATGCAAGTACAATATTGTCATCAGGTTATTAAGTGACGTTAACAAGGTGGGCGGAAATGTTGGTGTTATGGTTGTAATAATGTAGTAGTAAGTTTGTGTTATTGTTTTATTATGGTCAAGGAGTGTTAATAAAGATGGCATCAGGTGTGGAATAATGTGTTTGATGGTGAAAACAAGTGGCTTGTCATTTCTGTAATATCATGCATTCTCGGTGTCTTAAAGTGTTCATGGAACACACTGCATTCACGTTTTTCACTTCTTATGCATAGGACTCTTAAGGGAGGAGCTTAAGTCCCTTTAACCCCCTTTTGGACTTACCATTTATTGCCCCTTGCTGACTACAAAGGGTCGACTGAAACGGGGAAAGGAAAGGTTTGGTTTGTTAAGACGTAAGCTTCAAAATACAGTTTTTTAAATTATTATTGTCATTGGGTTCAAGCTAGTTTCTCATAGATAATAACTCTCAGCTTGTTGAAAAATGTTTCTTTTGACACCTTTCGCTACCCTAAATCCCTTTTTTGTGCCCAACAAATAAACCATTTTTGTGTGGAGATAAAAGCTATTTTCTGTGTTGACCGAGGAGTCTGAGAAACATTAATTTTTACAGTATGAATTTTGGGTCTAAAGTATGTTCTAAATTTATGCTAGTGCTTGTTAGAAAAGGTGGGAGTGCGATTCTTATGCAAAAACATTTCTTGCCCAGGAAAATCATCTAGTTGATGTATTTATGCATAAGAAACGTAACATTTTTAAGTGCAAATGTTAAGGTCATTGGCAGAATGAGGCATGACAAATGGTTAGAGAATTGGAGATATATGTGCCTATAAACACAAAAATAATTTATAAAATTGTAGTTTTTCGTGATTGGCACAACTTGGTAGCTGTACGTCGCATAGCAAATATTCAACAGGACAAAATAGATCATACTGAAAATTTTGGAGTATAGTAATAAATAGAAATATATATATATATAATATAGTGTGTAGCGAATAGAGGAAAAAGAAATGTAAAACTCAGCTTAAACTGCGTAATATTTAATATCATTTGATCATTCACTCCACAACTACAAAACATACAGTATTACAATTTCACGAGAAGATTAGGCCTTTCATACAAATTGCATTATACAAGTACTGCTGTGGGAACATACAACGAGAATTATATTATCTTGGCAAGACATTCCAAAGAGGATCAACTAAAATTCCCTTATTTGATCACCATGCATGCAAATATATTAATGAAATTTGCATGTAATCCAATGCAGTTTCTTACCCTTGATGAAATGTTCATTGACCATTTGAAAAAAAAAAAAAAAAAGAATAGTATTAATGTCTTTAGATTATCACAGTGGAGTGATGTGCGACTACCAAATATTTGCATAGTAGGAACAAGACATTTCAATGCGAATAGTTCACCACTCTAAACATTATTCAGACAATTTCAAACACTACAAAAAATTTTACACATACACTAAAATTCAGACAACTATATTTTAATGAAGAAAAACAAATCACTTTAAAATTAAAACACCACATCATATGCAACTAGAAGATAATTGCTGTCAGCCAACCTGTTCAATACTTGTGTGTGATAAGTAAGAACTCATTACTGAATTCATTTTACCCTCATACATGTATGATTACAGATAGGCACAACTACCCAATAGTCAACTGACTATTTAATGACTGAAGTATATTTACTTCATTAAAAGAGTCTCTCTGGCTAACAATAAACAAGCATGAGATTTTTGATTGTACGCTTAGTAAGGAACCTCTGGAAAAGTGCTCAAACATGTAATCTTAACTTCTCGCTATGGAATAATTTAGGCTTCTTTAAATTTAATTCTTTAAAGTTTTATACTTTCAATGGATTTGCATCAGAAAGTTCCGCGTGGTTTATGAGAATTAAAATTACAATAGTTTGGCGAACAGCAATGATATTACGAAGCTACCATGGACAGAGCTTACATGACAGATTGACGCGATGACATAGTTCCACCACTCTCATCTTTCAGGATACCACAATCCGGGTTACGAGTAGGAAATAATATGCTCACATCTCCTGGGAAACTGGACGTCACCAGTCCGGCCATCTCTCAGTTGCACTCGTGTCTGGCACCAGCCAAACTCTGCATTGAAACATAGCGTCTTTACATACGTCCATTTGCTGCCTTGACATTGACGCAGTCAGGGTGAGACACGAGATGAACAATGACACAAATACTTACTGGTAATTTAGGCACCAGCAGTGCTTCCCAATCACCGCACTATTGAGACTCAGGGTTCTCACGGATGATGTGTGTTCTATGTGCCCGTCTCACTCGTGCGTACTTACAAATACGTAGGCAATACTAAACTTTTAATAAACATCACTGAAAATAAAAACTGAATAAAATATATATGGCTAGGACACTGTCACTGCTGAATAAAAGATATAAGTTCACTGTAGACTTGTTTTTAGTGATATTATTCATACACATCAACGTGCCAATGACATGATTATCTCGGTCATGACTAGCCAATTCCGCTTGGGTGTTCCCCAGCCTGTAATTAATCTAGCGCACGCCTAGATGGATGATCTCACCGAGATGCATGAAAGCACAACCTTCACAAGGGAAGATGGCCGATAGCCGCTAGGGTGGACTGATGGTTTTTCCCTGAAGACAGAACACTGTGAATTACAAATGAATACCCTTAATACATATTAACACCCGTGATTACTCGGCATCACTACTGCAAACTCGTCGAGGCTCGCCCTCCAGCACATGGGTAGTGTGGTGACGGCCTATACACTGAGCCGGCTAGGATGGGAATAATTGCACCGTACACTAATTACAAAATTACATAAACTCTTGAATGATACATGAAATAAGATGAGACACGAGATGAATATTCACAATAAACACACACATGTGAAAACAAGCTTAGATGGCACGGATGCCGTAGATGAAGTTAGTAGTGGACCACGTGGAGCAAGTGAAATTGCAATATTTCTGCGTGGAAACTGCAAACTAAATTCAGATAAAATATTCTTGTTGAAAAAATGATCCTCTTTATGATTATAGTAGTTACAGGCTTGTAACATTGCTGGTGGCAGTAAAATCAAACACTAATGACAGCATGGTCAAATACAAAAAGCATCAATTTACGTGAAAAATACATTGAATCCTGAATAAAATTGACATAGAACTCTAAAATAAATGATTGTACATACAATGTTACACAAATAAGCTCTCAAAATGCAATGATGGCGCATACAAATACTTAGCGTCGGTCGGCCACGGTGATGTTGCCGTAAAATATTCCAATACGAAAATTACTCTCAAATACATACATAAAAACAAAGCTCTTAAAATTGCGTGTAACAATAATGCACAAGTTACAATGAAATGCCATAAATATAGGTGAATGGAGCCTGATTCAAGTTGCGTGGGTCGCATGACCTCTCCAACATCATTCTCCTCGATTAAGTTAAAAATTAATAAAGCGGACGTATAATGCTGGAGAAAATGTGTGGCAAAACGTATGCAAGCAAAGGTTGAACGGTAAATTAAATAACTATGGAAACCTAAATCAGTGAACAGAAGTTGTAGTGCGCACGTGACAAGTGTTTTACCTCGCCAGCTCTCCGCGACAGACTGTCCAAATACAAGCGTTGCACGGATTTACCATGGCCACTTACGGGGTTCACATAAATGGAAGTGCTATGCACGCAGAGTAAAATATTTTATATTGAAAATAAAATGGCGCAAATTAAATTAAATATTATTTTACATTTCTATAATTTTCTTATGAATTTCAATATTATTTTAGTCTCTCTTTATAACGGCGTTCATGCCGGAATATTAAGTGTTCTTAATCTCTGTGCCGCGGGCACTTTGAATTATATAACCAAACAATTAAAAATTAGTACAAACTCTTTAAAACATTTAAAGACATTAAACACTGCAGATACAGGAGAACACATTTTAATTGGAAAATAACATTTATATGAAAGTTCAAAATGATCGGCCTTTTTGCGTGCAGGACACGCCGTCATGGGCTCTAGCACCGCTGGCTGTTAGCCGGCGTCAACATGATGAAGAAGAACCTTTAAGCTTAGAACTTTACATTGTAGCAATCCTATTGTTGTCAAGCTCTGATTGTTACTATTTAAAAAAACTCCTCAGAAAAAACATTAAAGAGAAAACTTCATGCTGAAACTGTTACTCTTACCACAGAGAAAAATATATTATACAGAGTACTGAATTTAAATTATCTGTAATATACAACCACTATGAAAGATCAAAAGTCTTTAGCAGGGTTTGTTCATACTGTCCTGCATATCTGAGTTAGTCTATTGCTTGTGAATTGAAAGAAACCTGACAATGTCAACAAAAAAATGTAAACAACTATTTGAAGTTTTGCACTCTTACCCACCAACAAAATGTTACAAGCAGTCCTGAGAATCTGTTATTCCAGTTCATAGCCGATGGCATCAATAGGTACCCCGGGTGTTTTCATCTAGCTCTTTCTTATTGTGTTGGGCACATGGTCAAACCACCTCAGATGGTGGCAATGTATAAATTTTGTTTTATTTTTATTTAATTACTGGGTTTTCTTTTACTTTTTAATTTAGTACTTTCTTCAATCTTTTCCATTCTAATTTCTTAATATAATGTTTTGTCATTGGTTTCTCATGTGTGTGAATTTGATCATAGTGTTTGGGGGTGGCTTACACCCCTCTGTTTACAATGTTGTATTGGGTTTATATTTCTATTAGGGCACATTTTGCTTTTGTGGGATAGTGTATCTCCTTTGTAAAGTACAATAACCTTTAAAATAATTCTTAATTGCATAATTTGTATGTGCAGCTTTTGGTGATGATAATGGCAGACTGTGTCCTCGTTACATGAAGGAAAGACCTACTATGTATAAGAAGATGAAAGAGTTGGGTCATGTGGTCACATCTCCATGCAGACTTTGGGAGTGTGTAGTGACGAATCTACTGAACCACACCCCTTACAACGCTACCCTGAACAACTGTCAGTACTGGGCTCTTGAGGTTGCAAGGGACATTGGCACAGGTATCTTTGAGAATTTGTGTAAAAAAAGCAGACCGTCTGCGCTTGAAGCTGTCCTGGTTGGTATGTGCAGTGCGTTGTTTTCCAGCTACATCAAGAGTAGCAAATAAAGCATGTAACATTTACTGTCATCTGAATGTCATGCAGAACTGGAATAAATAACTTTCATAGTTTTTCCGTGCTGTTTATCTTCAACTTTTTTTTTTTTTTTTACGAGTAGGGATTGGAAAAACGGCTGGAAATTGAATGTTGTTCATGTAAATGCGGAGTTTGAAAGCAACATTTTGTTAAATCCTAATAGTGCTTAGAAACTGCATGTAGCATTACTTACAATCACATTCTCTTCAGCGGAATTTCTTGAAAGGAGGGTTTTAGTTCTTTCAATACCCTGTTCCTTCAAAAAATTTCATCCTGCAGCATATTTGGAAAAATAAAAAATTAGGATGATGTTTTAGACCTGTCCATAAAAATGCCAACGATTTAAAAGTGTATTTAGGGCCGGTTTCACCACGCGAGATAATGATAGTTTAACGAGATTAACTGACAAAAAAACCTCGATTATCTGCATTTTGCATTTCACCACACACATTAATATTGATTTTCTCTGAATATCTCGATAAAATATTAACCCGCCAATTTTGGCGGTTTAAGTAACATTATCGGGATTAAACTGTAAAACGCAAACAAATATTTTTGGAAGGTGACGAGAGGGCAAAGATATTTCATCGACAATAAAGAGAAAATGGCTCACGCAATGTAAAATTTAATTTTTGAAAATGATAGTGATGGCATGGATTTTATTGTTTGCTGTCTGCAATGTTTAAATGAAAGAATGAATTATTTTGAAATTTATTATGTAGAGGTTAAAGTGCACCTTCGCCTTATGTCAAACACACGATTGTCCAACAGACTACATCATTTTATTATTTCTGTATTAACATTATAAATGTAAAATAAACAAATTACTTTTGTAGGCTTAATTCAAATCAGGAATGTGACAAACACCAGTAGTGTTTTTAATTGAATATGTCTGTGAATATATGCACAAACAGATGATGTGAACTAAACCACAACAGATAACACATTAGTTACTTAGTTCTGTCTTTAGTTTTAGGATCTGCAAAGTTAAGAGCTCTGTTTGAAGCTTCTCCTGTTTAGTTCTTTCTTGTTCCTGTTGTAACTTTAGTTGACGAATCTCTTTCACGGCCTCGTTTTCTTTAATTTTAAACTTTTTGTTAACTCAATTTTTGCTATATGGCGGGCACTTTCTTCAGCTTTTTTTTTGTTTGAGTGCATTGTTGGTCGTCATTTACTAGTCCAGGAAGATGTTGCCATATGATTTCTCACATGGCTGGCAGAGACTGTCCTCCAACCATCGGACCCAGTCGAGGCATAGTTGTCTGAAACATTTGCAGGGTTACTCATCTGAGCTGAGTTTATGTACAACTGAGTCTCTACTGGAATGACATTCCGCTGGCTTTGCTACTGGCAGTATACAGTGGTCTTGGGTGGCTATTTTGAGGGCAGAACAGACTGCACACTTTAGCATGGACACGTTCGTCTACATAGGCTATTCCACACCACCTTCAAGTTGTCTGCTGTCCTGTAGTGATCACAATATGTACACTTGAAACAACATATTTACAATCATTCGCCACTGTTTCGCTTTATTTTGTTGTGTCATAGCATCAGTTCATTTATTTTCAATGTTATTGAAATGTTCTGTAATTAATTCTAACAAACTGTTTTTTTCATGGGATGAAAAAGTTCGGTTTCGCTGTTTCCTTACGACCACAATGTCTTCCCGACTTGCCATACTTTTTAAAAATGATTTCTCTGTACCAGCTCAAAGCAAAATATCTAACGTTTACCAAGAGAAAAAAGCAATTAAGTCAGAATATCGAGATAATTTTAACTATATATTCTTTACTGAGATTAAAATAGAAGTTAAACCTCTCATTAAGATAAAATTATCTCCATATTCTATAAAGTTAATCTTCGTTGATGAAACCGGCCCTTAGTGGCTATCTTCTGAAAGTGTTTCTTGGCTGATTCTTTACTTTTTATTGTGGTGGATTTTTTTTTTTGCTGAAAACTAAAAATTATTGAAAAAATTCTTGTACCAGCCGTTTGCCCACAGCTCTTGTGTAGCCAATGCTGCTCTTTTATCAGGCTACACCTTTCTTTGTATTACTGCCTAAAAACTTTATCTGGCTTAGGGTAAAGAGATAGGGGATTAACATACCAATACTGAAAAATTGTACTTTATTTTATTTGTTTGGTCTCAGCGGACAGATGAGTTGGGATAAAATAATCTGCTACAATACATGCATAGTTAATTTTTGGGAAACTGTTGTCACTAGACAACTGGTAAAAATTTGGGGTAATTTAATTCTACATTAAGGTTAAAGTCAGTGTCAATGTATGGAAATTTGCTAATAGAATATTGACTGTTACTAACATAAAAATAAAATTTATGTACTGTTGGTTGAGAATTTTCATAGTTTTTTGTGGTAAGTGAACATTTGCATCCAGATTAAAAGATCTAGACTCTATCTATGTATCTGCCTCTTTTACACACCTTGCTTTCAAGAAGCACATGAATTAAGAACTGTTGGACAGCCTGAAAATGATCTGGCATTGTGTATGTACTGACGAATGTCCCTATTTCAGTAAAACTGTTAACCTTACCCTCTCGTACAGAATAATAATTAATGATCACTAGCAAAACAAAAGTTAAGTAAACCAATGAATGCCGGCTGGGTCGAGGGATCTCCCATGTTGGGACATTAAGCTTTGGATCTTTTATGCTTAGTGACTGGTGATGGAGAAGGGGAGTTAAACCCCAGGGTCAGTTCTATCTGAAAAGTCTCCCTGTAAGAGACTTTCGTCTAACTCACTGTGAGGGCTGCCATATATTGTGAAGCCAGTTACATGCGGAACATAAGTGCAAGGGGTCTAGATGGGTACTTAGACTCCTGTTCTACCCAGCCTTGGTAGGGGGATGGTCGGGTTGGCAAACATGAAGGCACAAAGTTGGGGTGATGGGGATCACTTTCTTACGTTTGATTACTTGATTTGGCAGACGTACGTTTACGATCTTCCCTGCCGCTGAGAGTAACACTGCAGGTCGACTGTGGCGTAATAGCTGGTTGAGCAGAGCTTCAGCGACTGGGTGTTTACCAAGTGCTACTCGTATGTAAGGACCAAACAATGCCACTGGTTCTGAATCGTCAGGTGAATGAGTGTTACTGGTAAAAGAGGGTGGGGAGGGGGGTATTTTCTGTTTGTAAAACTAATAACCTCTGCCTGTAGGACTTTTCTCTTTAGATGACTTAAACTGCCTTTTGTGGCATAAGGAATTTAGCTCTCAGCTGAAGGCTGCTAAGTAAATTAAAGTACAGTTCCCATGGGAGGACTTCCAGAATATACAAAGTGATACCTGTTGTCCCCTAGTCCGGCCTTCGCAAGCTGGGAGTGAACTGTGTGTGCTATAGTTAACCAAACCCTGGGCGAGTGACCACCAAGAGGCCAATCAGGCTGGAGCACTGCAGGTTCTCCTCCGGCCTTTGCAAGCTGAGAGTCGAACCGAGTATCCGGTCTGGTCATGTCTCTAAGGGGGTACCAGTAATTATAGTGTTTTGGGTGCAGCCAAAGCTCTACCTTTTGGCAGTATCTCAAGTTTGCCTTGTACTCTGTGGATTTTCTGCAGCGAGGACTTTCTTAGTTAATACCAGGTTTTCCTTTCGTGGCCAAATGAAAATTAATAATTCCACACAATATTAATAAAATATTAAAATAAGTCACACACATTAATTAAATGACACCAATTCTAATTAGAATACGTGTTTATTTGTACGTATGGGAGAAACAAAGTGATGTGCAGCCGACTCCTATGTATTACATGAAAGCTTTTAATTTAAGGCAGGCAAAGGCAACCTGCACAATAGTTAAGTGAAATTTGATAGTTTAATAATAATCTAACATCACCATTTAAGAAAACGTTAATTTTTAATAGGGACCTTCTGAAGGAACCTAGACCACAATTACCATGTTAATGAGGTTAGAGGTCCAGAAGGGATGTCGGCGCAACCTGCTACCACAAGGGGTGCTGGAATGATTACCAGGTGGGAGACTGGTGGATGTCTTCAGATCCCTCCTGCAGATGGCCAGCAGTGGCAGCATCTTCAAGGCGGCTGCTGCCAGCTGTTGAGTACCATCTTCGGAGACCTTTTTCCAGATCGCATCACAAAGTGGTCTAGTTGTCAACTCCCTGTTATATGAGCTTCTGGTCTTCGCAGACTGAGAGGGAAGGGAGACGGACCACTTACCTGGGAGACTTAGACAAACTTGTGCTGCATGCGCATAAGTGGCGTAGTGGTTAGAACCCTTTTTCAGAATGATCTCTCGTCTTTGCAGACTGGAAGAGTAGGGTGGCTACCACTTACACGCTTGGCGAGGGGGGGAAGTGGTTGCCTAGCAACTAGCGTGGCGTCTTCGCATTCTCTCTCTCTAGGTCGGTGGATGTCAGCTACTCTCGGGTTTATGCTCGGCTGTAGTTCGTCACAACCAGGCTCAATGTCCATTCCTCCCCTTACATGCCAGGCAATATGTGAAATGGCTCCCTAGTAACTAACTCTGCACCCTTCCCACTCATTTCTTCTTGTGGGAGGTGAACTACAACTCATCTTTAATTCCAGCTTTGGTTCTTCCCCTCCCATCCTGTCTGTACCTTGTGTTGTGATGCAGCTGGTGTTACAAACGACTCTTAGACTGTTTTCCTTTTTTCAATATTTGAAAATTATTGTGCAACTGTGCAGCAACAATAATTATGCAATAAAACATAGTATCCAGATATTATGGGATTTTTGTAATTGGTATACCGCTGAGAATCACTCCTTTGAAGCAAAAGATCATGCTAACCGAGTCCGACTTTGTGCCCTGCCACAAAGCTACCAGGCCAGTCCTGTCCTCTGCACTGGATGTGCATCAGTACAACGTAGATACTAAAAGAATTCAGAACCCCCCCACCAGAGAGTGTGACTGCCCTAGAACCCGACAAAACTAGTCTCCTTAATGTAGTGACGTCCTTGTTAACCTAGAGGCGTCGCGCGTCAACCAACTATGTCATAGACAAATGACTTGGATGTTGCATTAAATATAACTTTGAATTAATTTTCGTGTAGAAAATTATAAATTAATATTTACAGACATGAGAATAGTATTACAAGATAATTGCTATGTGTGGTACATGTTTATTTAATGAGAAAACAATATTGGTGTACTAGCTTCCATTATTATTGCATTTTTGAAACACTATTTGAGAAAAGTATAGGCTACAAGTTAATTGCTACACATGGCATTTATTTTGATAGAAATCGTTATTGAAATTTATCTTCCCTTGTTATTACACTTCTGTATCTATCACTCCTCAGTATGATGGTTTTTTTTTTCTGGTTAATAACCACAAAGCATACAAAACTGCAACAAAATGTCTGTATAGTTCGTATATTCGTAAAAAATTTAACGTCTGCAGCAGCAGTCCATTGATTTTCCTGGATGGTAGTGGGAAAGTGACAGGGGTCAGCAAGGTTTAAAACATCAAAACAAATGTTCTGCAATACCCTATTTACTTTGAAAATCAAAATTTATAACACTGAGTAAATTAATTTTAAAATGTTTTTCAGTAACATGTGAGAAAAGAGGAGTGTCTTCTACGTATTTTGTATTCATATGGTTTATTCTTTGCAACTATAAAAATTTGCATCTTTAAAGGCATATTTTTTTGGTAATCCAAGCGTACAGTGACGTGTCCAATAATATAACATTATAGTAAAGATTTCATCATACAGGAATTACATGCTGGTAATAGTACGCATCATTTGGGAAGACCAGCATTCAAGACTGCAGCAGACGCGTTATTTGTTTTCTTTGGCAGAGACTGTGAAGGTATGCAGAACAGTTTAGGTATTTTAAAATCTACAGTGGTAAGAATACCCGTAATGGTATAAGGAACTGACTTGAAGTAATGCTGTGGGAATGTTGTATTCTGTGGTCAACATAGTTCATTATGTTGGGAAACATTAACATCTTCGGTGGGTGTACAGCTGCCGAAATTTTCAGCAAGACAATTAGAATTAAAAAAATACAATAAAAACTCATGAAATTAAATAACAAGTCTATCGTGCAGTGGAAACTAATATGAAATGATGGGATACTACCTATTTTTGACAATACGAACACACTACTATAGCAGTAATTAGCCTTTGACTTGGTCTCCTTGAGTATAGGACAATGCTGCTTCCAACAAAAAATACTTTTTTTTTTTTTTTTTTTTTTGTGAGTAATAGGTGAACAAACACTTCTCAGAGTCGGTACTAATTAGTGGGGTCCAGCGCATTCACATGTCAAAGTCCCTTACCCAGCTTCGTGCCCCAGAAAAAAGCATAAAAATCATGATGCCACTTTACCACTGTTCAAGTCATCAATATATAAAAAAAATAAGTCAATTCAGAATTATGGGAAATCATAAAAACCACAATTTAATTAATGGAAAAACATTTAAATTCTAAGAAACTCCTTGTGTATAAAAAATTCCCTAAGATTTGAGTAATATTTTAAACATACAAACCTTAATATATAAATAAATGTTCAACAATTACAAAAAAATCATAGTCATCAATATTATATTTACAGGTGTAAAAACTCTTATTAAGTCACAAAAGAAACTATGAAAAGCGAAATTTTTTTTTGTAAAAATACAGAAAATCATTTTAAATTACAAAAAAAAATTTTTGGCACCACCCCTGCCCCCCCCCCCCCCCCCCGCCACCACCACCACCGTTCTTAAAATGGTGGTCCCCTTATTATAAGGTCTCATCTAGACATCCCTTGACCAGAGTTATTTTAATAGCTGACAAAGTCATTCGCTATCTCGGTTAGTCTAGGAGCAGGTCGCCAATACCTGTTTTTAATGTAGGTTACATCCATATCACACTATGCTTGGTTAGAAGGTAGCATATTATCGCTAATAAATACAGATTGTTCCTTTTACTGAGGATATCTATTCTAGAAGCATTTCTCTTTGACCAGTAGAAATTATATTAACAGTACGTCAACCGAGACCGGGTATTGCTATACCAGTACGACCTATAGAGTAGGACTGTGGTGTCCCGTCAGGAATCCATACGTCTGACACACGAACACATGCACAAATGCCATTCAACGGTCACCCATTCTAGACACAACATTGGATACAACGATACAGCCCCAGCCACTAGCAACTCATCCAGCAGGGGCGAAACAGTCACCTCAAGTTGCATTCCACCGGAGCTCTAATGGTGCTTGAGACTCCAAGTCCTAACCCCTGTCGTGACCCTCACCCAAGAGTGGTAGGAAGGCGGCCCATATGGCTCAACACTCTAGGTTTGCGCACCAGTGGCGGGGAACTGATTAGAGCACAGAGCCCATGCTAGCAAACACTATTGGATGTACACTTAGATAGGTATCTGTCTCGAGTTCACGATCGGAAAGTATATTTAAGTGTCAACCAAACTTCTATACCTTTTGGAAAAAGGCACTGCTCACAGAGGGACGAGCAAAAGGCGGCCTATACCGCCAGCAAGAGAGTGTGCATATCAGACCCTTCTGAACTTGGCAGACAAGCAGAACGGGACAGAGATCAGACCGCCCGTCATCTGGAGAGACCTTCCTCTCCAGTATTCATGTTTATATACTTCCGTGCAACACTTGCATAGTCCGAGAATCCAATCCTGTGGTATGAGCTCTGCTCGCGGGCACCGAGGTAAGATACGGGGCAGCCAACCCCTAGTTCTGGAGCAGAGAAGCTGTGATGTGGAACCGACGGTACTGTGTTGGTCAGCACAGTACCAGTGCACACCACCCTCCTGCTAGAGTCATCGGCTCCACCTTCAGTGAGCGAAGAAACCACTGGTAAGACTGGTACCATTAAGAAACAATAGTGCCAACCAAACCTGTTGTAGTTCCAACAGTGGTTAACTTCGCACCCACTCACTAACCGACACACCCGCATGAGTAGCTAGCCAGAAACCTAGCTCAAATACCTAGCCTGTGCTAAACCGAGCATGCCTGACCTAACGCATCTAAAACAACATTGATCGTAGCTATAGTTCTATAGAGCAACATGCATAAGTGTTAAAATATTACTTCTTTAATGTAAAACATCTCATTTCCTCGCTGGAAATATAAACATGAGCTGTATTGCTGCTGTTTATGTTGGGCACATGCACAGCAATGTGGTCTACATTTTTTTGTGAATTTTAGCTCACTCAGCTGTCTTTTCTGCATAACTGGGGTACCGTTTTACCTTTTATGTATTCCTTTACCTCAGCTAAGAGGCAGATGACTTTTCTTTTATCACAGTTAATAATACTTTCTTAAACAGTTACAGATTGAATTTATTAGAATATAAATGAAAACAATATTGTGAAATGATTTATAACAAAAAAAAGTATTACAAAAATCAAATACCATTTTTCCATAAGACAATAAATTATTGTTTCAAAGTTAAACTTAAAACAACTTCTTATACCATTAAATTCTTTAATGAAAGGAAGTGCTGCATTCGTTTTACACTATTTAATAACGTAAACAATATAAAATGCCTTATTTATTCACGGGAAATGTGAACACAGGCTGTATTGCAGCTGTTTTTGTTAAGCACATGTGCGACATTGCAGTATATTTTGTTAATTTTAAACCGCTCAGAAGTCTTTTCTGCAAAACTTGGGTATAATTTTTGTCAAACTACATTATTCTAATACATACATTTCCATTTCATCAATAAAAACATATAATTTTTCTGTCAGAGAGGTGTGAACGTTACTTCATGTCTGGTTTAACAGTCATGCATAAATGAAAATATCGGGTCTCAATAGAGGCTAAAAATAAAATTGGTCTGTATTCCGATACTGTAATATTGGTCGATATTTAATATCGGGTATCGGCATCTGCTCAGCACTAGTTGGTATTGTTATGTTAAATTTGACGCTGCTTCCTTTTGTATCACACAAAAATGTACAAAAATTCAGTGTGTTTCATTAATATTTATTTAGCGATATGAATGCTGACTGTAATTTTACAATATTGGCCATTTAAAACCATTTAAAAATGATTCAAACATAATACAAGTGCTACTGTATTTGCTTAATTTGCACAGTAAAATATTTGTTACTGGAAATAAGTGCTTTGTGTAAGCATTTAAAATAATGTACTGTGGTAATAAAAGTTTTTAAAATGAAAACTGAGGTGTCACTAGCAGTCTGTTCAATGATACTCACTATTATGGTTGTGTCCCTTATTATCTCAGGAGAAAAACTTACTGGTACAGCAAACTCATGATTATTCGGTTACGGATTATTCTGTTTTTGGGGTTATTCCTGCATTACTTATGAGTCAAAATCAAATTTAAGTAGTACAGGCCAGTTTTTGACATATGTTGTGCCGTCTTAAATTCGACACCACCATTTTTTATGCGCCACCTAGAATTTTGAAATGTGCCAAGATTAAATTATTTTGTTAGGTTGTCACTAATATGAGCCATTTAAAATCTATCTTGGGGAACTTAATTTTCTGCCATTGTGAATTTTATAACTATTTATATCACTGCTAATTAAATTCGTTTTAATTGTTTTGAGAACTTTAACTTACATGAAGGTCATTAGCACAATTGCAAGGATTTTAATTGGTAATTGTCTCGTGAGTTTATTATGAATCATCTGAGCTATTTTATCTGTCCGGTAAATAATAACCTTATTTTCGGTTTCATATATTTGAGTTATGTTATTCATAATTGAGGTCTTGTGGGCAGACATTTATTTCTCTTTTCGTGTTGGTGTGTGTGTGTTTATGTATGTATGTGTGTGTGTGTGTGTGTGTGTGTTAATATTTTGTCTTGCAGCTAATATGATGTGTTCAGTATTTTTTATCTTTTCGGTTTTCAATTTTATTCTTATTGTCCACTCAAGGATAATGTAAACAAATCTCAGAAAATGTTGTGTTTCGTTTTATTTGATATGAAAAATAGGCCTATAAAATATATCAGAAAGATTAAAAAATAAATTTAAAGATTAATAGTGCCACACAACCACAATAGTTTTTTCCTTGAGATTACTCTAGTCTTTATATATATATATATTTTTTTTTGCGGGAATTGTGCCGTTTTGCTAAACTGCCATTAAGGCGAATATTTGACATTGGAGTTTAGGTCGTTTTGTGTCCTATGTTTCTCCACAGCCTGGCATATTTGCTATTGCTTCCAGTGTTTTTTTTTTTTTAGTGCCTTAACGTTCAATAATTTGTTCTTTTGGGCCACGTTTGTTTGGTTTTTTGTTTGGTGGCTAGTTAGATATACTGTTTGTGCCAAGGACTCATTCTGATGATAAATGTTTATTATTGTGGATTTCGGTCATGTGGACGCACGTGGGGCACACTGTGCAGCTCTTTAGCATTTTTTTTTCCCCAAAGCCTACTGTAACTTCTGCAGAAAGGCAATGCTGTAACATGTTATTGTTTAACAAGCAGCGGTATCATGTACGTCTATCGCTGTGCTGTGCGAGCTGATGTTTCTCTCTTTAAGCTGTCAGTCAGTCGCAAAGACTTGCGTGGGTCATCCATTTTTGCCCGTTGAAGCGCTGTGCCGCCTGAGCTGATGTTTACCTCTTTACACTGTCAGCCTTGCAGAGACCTGCGTGAGTCATCCATTTCTGCCCGCTGAAGTGCACTTCTAATCGCACTCACCTCAGTTAACACCCCAACACCATGTCTTGCAAGTTTATCGACCGCTTTGGCACGGTTGTTGTTCACTGTTTGTAGTGTCGTTTTTTTGCAACATATCAACAAAGCATAAAAGGATAGTAAAAAAAAATTTAAGCATGGTGAGACAGCTGCGAAATTATCATTGGACTTTGAAATTGGTGTACAAACTGTGCGGGACATCGACAAAAACAATCAAAGGCTAATGGAAAGTACATGTCTGCACATAGTGGAGCGGGTCGTTTAAAAGAACGTCAACAACTTTTCTTTTTGCTTCTTTTATGCCGTGCAGGAATGTGACACTACCCTTCTTGAAATAAAAGTGTCTCATCTTCCCTTCTCCACCGTTCGTGATTGGCTATCCTCTGCTTTACACAGAAACAAAGAAGGCTTGGAGGAATGTATTGATTGGCAACATGAGGCCTGGAAAAGATAGGGAGGGAGGGGGGTGGGATTAAATTTAGGACTACCACTCCGTCTTCCTTAACTTTTTTCGTGTATAGCGCACACTCCATAAAATTTCTCCTTTATTTGGGGGGGGGGGGGGAGGTGCACCACATGCTATCCACGAATAAATACGTGTAGGTTCTGCATTTGTATGTGGGGTGTACTGTATTGTTTAAAGTTCCATTATTGTCTTTACTGCATTGCATTCTAAACTTTCAACTCGCTCTGCCATCTCAAGGATGGGTCTGTGTTCATGTTGAAGTGAGACACACACACTACGCATCGCTTATTGCTCTGTGCCGTCCACCTGGCACCCGTGCAGGCTACAAGCTGCGTATACTCAATGTGCCACGAATGCAACATAAATGTCAGTTAAAGTATCGTGACTCTACTACATACAGTACAGTACTTTAAATCCTGCCCATACAGTGTGTGATTCCTGTTTGCTTAGAAATGTATTAGAGCTTTTGCTTAGAAATGTATTAGAGCTTTTAGAGTAAAAGTTTGGACTGGATCAATCTCGGATTGGATTCAACTTGCAGTGAACTCGTATCGAAAGCAAGCGTTTAAGGTAAAGTTTCGAACATGGGCTGAAGTATAAACAAGACTGAATGTGGATTTAAACAGGATTGAAGCACTTTAGTGGCGACTGGTAGAACTTAAACGAATTACGAAAAATGGAAGACTGTTATTATTTTGAAGCATTTGTTATTGTTTTAGAGCATGTGGTGCAAAGTAGAATGAATACAGAAGAAATTCAAACAAATATTTCACCTTTTCTATACAGCTTCCCATCGAACAACTTTAATATCTGCTTGTCCAGCATTATTCCAAGCAAATGTTCACCCCCCCCCCCCCCTCACAGTCTCTGACCACACATTTCTCTGCTCCCTTTTCTTGCTGCACATGTTCATAACCTTCACGAAATGCCACAAACAGGTTATCGCGCCCTTATTCAACATGGCGCCTTATATCTTGCTTCCTCCAGTTCCGTTCACCGATTCCAGTAAACTTCCGATCCCGATTCTACAGTCCAGTCTACCTTGGCGAGCGGACTGGATTATCTCATTCCATTTTTACTTCAGTCCAGTCGGTCATGTCTATGGTAAATTTTCAATCCGGATTGAAATGTTACTGTAAACGCACTACATAATAGGTAATGTGTTTTATCACCATTTTCGTAGCCAATATCACTGTTCCAATAACAAATAAAATGAGTCAGCTGATTATCAGTTTTTTAATACAAATTTGCTTATTTGTTTTTTCTCTGGTCCCAATTAACATGGTTAATTGGGAGTTTACTGTAATTTGAAATTGAATAGTTTAGAAAAACAGTTCTATTAATCTGAATTTTGGTTTGAGGTTAGAAGTGAAGACTCCATCCCTACATATCTGTAATACCACCTTTCATGGGAAAAATAATATACAAAACATTTGTATACATATAACATTAAACAGCCAAACTGTAAATAGTTACCTGTGATCTGACGTGAGATGCTTACTGATCCATTTACTATGACTTCATTTCAACAGTGCGTAATTTCCCTGGTGCACCGGACGAGGTCCGAACCAGTGTAATATCTTTTTGTTCCCTTGTGGAGAACAATACAGAAGAGTCAGTGTTACACCGTTCATCACCCGCAGTCAGTAAGCTATGCCATGCCACTCCCTCAGAAAATAAAGTGTGAGTCAGTCAGCAGACTGAGCCCCCCCCCCCCCCCCCCCCTTGTGGACAAGTAGTTCAAGGGTTCACCAAGGGATAGGGTCACCTGTGCTTCAGTCAGCAATGGAGGCCAGCAGACAGCCCTTAGCTCTACCCACCCTGCAGCCCCGACCGTTACAAGTACATCCTACCTGTGCATGGCAGAAGATTGCTAGTTGTTCTTCGGCTCTTCTTAGAGCCACATCAGCCCCATTAGCTTGCTCCACTGCCTCGTGTGTTGGAGCTCTCTGATCACTCTTTTAGTCGCCTAGACAGCCCAGAAGCTCTTAACAGCTACCTAGTCGAAACTGTCACTCCCTGGTTTAGAACCAGGTTCCCTTCACCTGGAATCTGAGTAGTTTACACTTCCGGTCAGTTCAAGGTAGTTAGGAGGTAGTACGGGCCACTATGTTTATTCCTCCCTGGAATAAAACACGTTCACCTATTTTGACTTTAATTTCCTGATGAAACTATATCCCCAGTAGACGCCAAGCCCACCAGTGGAGCAGAAGACTATTTTGCAGTCTAGTGTAGATGTTAACCATTTTTGACTGATTTTGGCAGCATGACATCCGGCAGAACAGAATGCAAAACACTTGAGTTTCACTTCAAACACCAGAGTTCGCAATTGTGCAAAATGGCGGAGTGCGCAATAAAAAAAAAAAAAACAGTCTGTGGCAGTGAAAAATAACTGCATGCACACGAAGTTAACCTAACAAAAAACCTAGGGTTGGGAAGTTTGATTCTTCGATACCCCGATACCCATCGATTCTAAGATTTGAGTCGAAAAATAAAAGTTGATTCTTTGCAATCCTGATTAGTAACAGTGTCAATAAAACTTATTTTATGACGTGTAATACAGAACACACAAAACAACTAAACAAAATGTATGTTTTGGGGATTATTGTAATTATAATTTTTTTATTTATTTCTTGCATTTTGTTTGTAATTTTTACTTTTTATCCCATGTATTTGTGAATTGTAAACATTTATCTTTGTATAAAGCTTGACTTGTTCCATAACTTTGTTGCTTGGCTGCAAAGCGGGCTAACAAAAGAAATAAATAAAATTGTAATGGAATCTATTTTCCTATATTTTGAACATTCGAAGTCGTAAGTTTGGACGACCGTAAATAAACAATGAAATATTTTCATGCGCTTACCATTGGAAATTCATGCGTAATTTTAACCACACAATGTTTTGAATCGGTGGGATCATACATGATTAAATATTTCATGTACCACTGTAACTATGTAGGCTACGTATAAAGCATAATGTAATACAACTGTGCAACCTACTTTTACAAATCCATGATAATTAAATCACCATAATTGCTGGAATCATTCAGAATATTACAAACTCGACTGCCGGCATTTGTACATAAAACCAGGTTCATAATTGGCATGACTAGCTAGCAACATAACATTAACCTCAATCATAACATTCTGCTGCTCAGCACCACTACTACAATTACTGTGTTGTTGTTTTGAAGAAGAAGAAGAAAAAAAAAGAGGGGGGGGGGTTCGTTCAGTAACTGATAGCACAAATCGACCAAAATACGCAAAATACCATTTGTGCGGTGCGCATCATCTGCAAAACGTAAACTTGAAAAAACAAATTTAAAAATATTACGATTCCGGTGATTTTGCTGTGAACTGTTGTACAGTCATAGTATGTACTTATTTGTCTTACCGGTAATATAAGAAAGTGGATTGCATGTGCTGTGCCTTTCCAATCAGAATTTTGGTTTTCAAGTAAAAAAAAATTTTTCTTTCAAGTTATTTTGTCTTTAGATGTAAGAGAACAAGTGTAGTCATACTGTATTTACTCATGTATAGAGCACCCTTTTCCCCAAAATAAAGGAAAACATCTCTGGGGTGCGCTCTATACGAGTAAATACAATGTATTTTTTTGAAAAACACATTTCAAAGTAGTAATTCTGAAATGATTCCATTTGGCATCATTGGGACAGTGTGATGCACTTTCTTTGAATTATGATTTATTGTTCTATTGTACATGTAAATAACCATATCTGAATAGGAAAATTCCTGCCAACAAAAATAAAATTAAAAAACCCTTATCACATGAAAGTACTACTAACTGATTAAATAAATATTACAAAAGACGTGAAAAACAATTTCTCACTGAAAGAAAGTATTAAAAAATTATTCATGATTTTGGTATTGGTGAGACAGTCATTTTACATGAAAGTCTTTGAAGCAATTCTTCTCTTTGTTCAGACACAGTGAAACATTACATTTCCCACACTTCATTCTGCTGTAACTCTTGATAAACAATTTGCATCTTGAATTGTCAGGTTTGTATTCTGGCCAGTGACCCATAGCATCGTAATGTACATCCGTAACAGGACGAGGTGCTTTTTCTACCCTTTTCTTTTTCGCTGGTCCTGGCTTTGGCGAGTCTGATGGATGGCCTCTTCTTTTTGGTTCATTTGTCCCTCTTTTTAGAAGGCCACTAGCAATATTGGACACAAAATCAAGAAATGGTCTGTGTTTTCCCTTCTTCTGATCACAGTGTTGTCTATACAAGAGTCATGCATTGACACATGCCATATTGATAAAATGAAATATGATTCTCAGGTATAAGCAACGACCCTTGATGGTGCAATACAGTTGAACCAACATGTCATGGAGATAAACATGCACATGTTGTTTAGCATCAACACACCACTGTCTGACATTTTCAACAGGGTCTTGACTTTTATAACTAGAGATAATATGAACTGCCTTATTGTCAAACCATTTCAAGCACATGATATTCTCATTGGTCTCTATAATCATAAGAGCCACGACCACTTTTTTCTTCTTCAAAGAAGCATCTGTCTGTAAAGACTAGCCAGCCAATCTGTTCTTCCTCACAGTTTCCACCAATATAAGCCTAACTTGTTCTGTGCTACAACCATGTCATACAAAGTGAACCAATTATCAGAAAACAACTTATGGTTCTGACGTTCAGACAAGTGCTCAACTAGTCTCATGACGACATTACCACTCATATCTAAAGGACCATCTTTCACTTTTGTTCCTTTGCCTACATAAATTTCAAAATCATAAACTATTCCACTTACTCCAGCCCATGCGGATACCTTTATCCCCCCCCCCCCCCCCAATCTTTGTGGCTTGCTCTTTATGTACTGTAGCATAGGTGTGTGGGACTTGATTGGGATCATCATTTCATCAATGGAATGATGTTCCTCTGGTTCAATTTGCAAAAAATTGTTTCTCAGAGATTCAACAAATGGCCTGATTTGGAAACGTTCGTCTTAGTTCTTATGTTCTCTTGGAACCATGTTGTCATTATTTACATGCATATCCCATTTGCAAAATTGATCACGTGACAAGGATCCTGCAATAGGCTCGTAACGTGCAGAATCAGCCCAGTAGTCACTGCGAGAGGTCATTGACACCAAGGGAGGTGGGACCTCTGGCACGGTTGACAACACTGGAGGGGTGGTTTCACCTGATGGACCAACTATAGGTACAGGGCTTTGGAGGAGGGTACAATGGCTTCTGTGGTAATGCATGAATTTCTATCGTGGTGTACAATCCTTAACATGATGTGAATCTAAGAAGTTGAAAGAGATGTTTCCTTCCACCACTCTCACCTTCCTTCTAACGAACTTGCTAGAAATCCAGGTTCCTTGACATGCAACACATACATCTCTTCCAGAGGTGGCCATAAATGCTCTCTTAGCACTTGAACCAGGCCCAGACACAGTACACTTAGTGACAGAACTTAACCCAGAGACTGCCGACGTGCCACTGCTGGCTAATAGCAGAGCCTTGCAATGTGACTCAAGAAACAGTAGAAACTGAACAAAGGTAGATAAGGTGACATTCTTATGAGCCAGCTCGAATTGGTTACGTGTGACCGTATCCAATTTTGGTAATACAATGTTTAACAAAACAAAGCTCCACTCACCTACTAAGAATTCTAAAAGCACCCAGATTCTCCTTGATCATTTCTACCATGTGCACTGATTAGTTTGCAGACCTTGATATCCCTCGATTAGTTACCCAAGCTAGTTCACAATTTTCAGCAAAACGTGGAAGCGATTTTATTAAATTGAAGGAGCCCCCCTGATAATGATGTGAGCTTATACTGGAATTTCTCAACAGCTGACAGCGAGCTATTATGTAAACAGGTAATAGAAACTCATCCACTCGGTGCCAGGAGTTGTAATTTTGGAAGCTTTAAATTGGAATGTTTTTCATGGTTGGACACATCATGTCACTCTGAGTGACAGAGCGCTTAGAAAAGACTTCCCGTATCCTGTAATATGCCACATCAAATTGTTCCAATTCCCGCTCCCCGAAGTCTGATTATGCAACCAAATCAGTTTCAGATACTTGTATCACTAGCACAAGATTCACTTCAAATTCACTTTTCTGTTGTTGCAAGTCTCTGCAGTGGGCCTGTAAATCTGCACAACTCTCGAGTCCACTTCAACTTGCTTGGTGAGTGTAAGAAATAGATTTATTCTGCACTTTACTTTGGCACAACTAAATTTGAACATGTTTTATGCTATCACAACACACAAAATGAAGGAATGTAACCGATAAACAATACCATGAACGTGGTCGCAGCACAAAGGCGTCAAACCGAGCCCAATCAGCAAGTACATTTAACGTCACAAATACATGGACATATACTAATGTACCAGTGATACAACATTAAAAATGTGTGACTGCAGACTGTATTTATTATCTAAATCACCGATCCAATCCAGATGACCAAAATGTTAACTATTTTTGACAGAATTTGGTTGCATAAAGTTCGACCGAACGGAATGTAAAACAACACAGAGTTTCACTTTAAACACCAGAGTTCGCCACTGTGCAAAATGGTGGTGCGCACAATAAAAAAAAAAAGCTGGCGGCAGTGAAAAATAACCGTGCGCACACAAAGTTAACCCAATAAAAAAAACTAAAAAGAAAGCACTGTTTGCAAATAACTGTAAGCCCTGACACATAACCTAACAGCAAGACTGTGGGCTCCCATTCATGGACTCGTACGTCGTAACACACGCACGTTCAATGCCACCCATTCGGTGCACCCCGGTGAACCGAACGGCAGAGTTCAACCACTAGCCATACAATCCCTAAGGAGGATAGACCACCAGGCCAGTTTGCACTCTTCCACAGGAAACCATGTGAGTACTGAGAGAAAACCCGCTCTCCAACCACCGCATTGCTTGTGTTGTTGCTTGGCAGGTCAGCGTCCTCCATGCCTTACACCAAAAGAGGTAGTAAATATTTGCAGGAAAGGAAGGCCACCGCGACTTACAGGACTACCTGGGGCTGCAACCCCATCTGATAAGGCATTCTACCAAGATAATCCCTGGTACCGAGCTCAGGCCGCCCGTCAGTTGGTGAGGGTTCACAACCAAGGCCCTCCCCCCCTATTTTCAGCCCCTAGGAAGACGCCAGGAACACCACACCCCGTGGTCGTTGCCTTTCGCCATGCAGAAGAGGTGACGCTGGGCCTGCCCTGCCCTGCCAGTGGTAACCGCAGTAACAGCCCTGCAAGGACGTCCTCCAGCCGATCCAGTATTAGCAGCATCTGGGGATCAACAAGCTCTTTCAGCACCGCCAACGACCAGCACTAGCCTGCCGGGCCGCAGTCTAGCTGTTCAAATCTTGACGCGTAGCCAAGCCAGGGCTCAATTTTGTACCTAGCCACCAGGCGTTTCGACCCACACTCTACACTGGTCAGGCCCCTATGGGCAAGTAAGTTTGAGCAAGCCAACTGTCAATCCCGTGTGTTGTGGACCAGCACACTAAAAACTTGCTCTAACTGTAACATAGTTCAGATTGTCCCGAAAGCATCATGCGTCAGAACATTTCATTTAAACTGAATTGAAAAGTTGTAGAATCTTGAACAAAATAATAAAATAAGTTCAGTGAAATTATTATTTTTAAACTGTAATATCATTTCTTTATTATGATTCAACAGCTATGTTACTGTACACAGGCAGTAGGTAAGCCAGTATGGAAAAAGACAGACTTTTTCTCAACTTTACAAAACAAATAAAATGTACCAAATTCTCTGACCACCATAGTATTTACATTCGTCAAAAAAAAAAAAAAAAAAAAAAAAAAAAAAAAAAAAAAAAAGGGGGGGGGGGGGAATGAAGTTTCAGGAACATTAACAATCATCCCATTAAAACATATTAACATAATGTTTGCCTTGAACACTGAATATTAACTGCAATGCATTTGACAATATTTTAATTTGCATAAAGATGTAATGTTCATATGGAGACACATTCAATACCAAAAAAAATAAAATAAATCTATAAATTTAGCAACAGACCTAAACTTGATAACAATTTTATTGAACAAGGGTTGTGTAAATGGAACCTTTTCAATATGTAACAGTAATATTGTAATTACAATAAAACAATTTTTTTTTGCACCAGACAAAAGTATACAACTAAGAGATGTAAAAAATAAAAAGAGGTGGTTCTATTGTAACATGTTACATAATTTAACGGTTTGTCAACAATCCAATATCAGAATAACAGAGTAAATTTAAGACCTAAATATTATATATACATATGCTAAGGGTAATTTAAATAGGTACAAACAACTGCATAAGATATTTAAAAACCTCTTACACTGAAATGCAGAAATTAATATCACCGCTGAAGTAGTAAAAGAAATTTCCAAACAAAAAAAAAATTTCATGGAGAAATTTTCACACACAAATGCAAGTTTATCGCTTAAATGGCTCTACTCATATAAGCCAAACCATTAACATTCTCTCTATCACTGCATAGAAAATTATGTTATCTACTTGCCCACAAACCCAGCACTACATGTGCACTTGCATCTAAACCAAACACAGTCCTTAAAACTGATAAAAATTACTACTAAAACATATGATTATGTATACTGAAGTACCAATATTAACCTGCTTGTGATGTTTGCACCATATTCATTTGTTGAAAATGATTACACTTCTCCCTTCCTAAGCTGTATGGAGAACAGGAATAGGCAGCCACGTGTGTTGCACAGATGATTCACATCTTTACAAGAATTCACTTAATTGTACAGAATTTTATGAAATGTCATTATTACATCAACTAAAAAATACTGAAACTTCAAATGTAAAATGGAAAAAATGTTGTTAAATTACTGGGAAGAAGAAGAAAAACGTTTGCAAGAAACATACAATGATGAAATAAATTTTCATGCAACTGGAAACATATGTGTACTCAAATTTCTGTCATCATGTAAATTACAGTCGACTCTCAATGTATAGTTAACACATGTATCGATAAACATAATCCACCAACAATATTCTGTGGTCCTGGCGATATCCCGATGTAAATGATAAGCTGTGCTCACGGTAACGTGAGCACTTTTGAGTGCCTGGTTACTTTTTCCTTTCAGCCATTTTTTTTTATTAAACACATTTTTAAATAAATATTGTCATACATAATAAACGCGGTGTGTATATTCCACTGCACTTGGAAGTTAACGTCTACGGCTGAAGTAAAGCATACTTACTGACACTTATTTCAAATAAGAGGGCTTTCAAAGTGCTCACTTTACCATCAATAGCCTTTAACATAAATTGCTTTTATCATTTATTGCATGGTGTGTCGATCAAAGTATATTTCGGGTCCCTTCACCTAACATTTCTAGCAACTATAGTTTTTAAGCTGGTTGTTCATGCAAATGTCTAGTAACTGGACGTGAAATATGCCACATGCACCGCTGTTTATAACTGCTCTGCGGCGTGCTGTCTCGTGTCTTGTCTTCCCAGCATGTCGGTTGACAATGCAGCGTGGTGCAACGAGCGAATCTGACTAGCTACTTCCCCTAGACACCCGACGAGAGGAGAAGTGGTTACTTATAGCAATAAGCGTGGCGACCTAACACCCCCCCCCCCCTTTTCAATCTCACTCAGCCACGTACCTTCCTTCCACCCCTCACAAGCCACTGAGAGGGGAAGCTGTTGTTGAGCAAAAGTTAAAGCACATCCTCTCTCTCTCACACACAGCTACACCCACTTTGCTTGCCTTCCACAGTCCACATGCTGCCCGCTGGCAGCACAGCAAAGAAAATGTGCCTGGCAAATGTAATTTTATTAAGATTATGCGTCACTCAAAATAGTTCCACCTATCACTTGTATTTCAAAGCAAATGGTTTCTCCTGAAAATGTTATGAAAAATATTGTAACGAGGAGTTATTGTTTGCAAAGATGTACCCTTTGTGATTAAAAGTAGTTTTTTCCTGTAAGGTTAGTGTTTCATTGTATCTGGCATAAAATTAACATGATTTTAAAACAATATTTATTTAACTCGAGGGGCAGCATCTTCGTGAATAAAATTATATGCCCAGAAGCATTTACTAAACCTCTTGTCACCAAAAATTGTTTGAACACCAAGCAACTTGTATTATAGAGTAAAGTTCGAATAAACTAATAAGATGTAAGCGTCTATTCGACACCTTTTGCCATATAATAATGGGAAGGTAAGCACTGAGCCGAGTGCAGAGTAACTCACAACAGGGGAAAATCAGAGGACGTGGTTTTGAATTATTAATTATTAATGGCAGTAAAGAAATCAATTATAATCACCTTATTTATGCATTTCTGTCCCAAAATTACAAGTTTTCTTTGCAGTAAAATATAAATTACTTTAAAAGATAGACATTTGTCATGGGTGCAAGATGTTGACACTCGGTAACAAGTAGCGGCATGGAGCGGTAATCCTCCTGCAGCCACCCCTCCTCCATCCAGCTCCTGCGAACACGTGGCCCAATTGATAATTTCTCCGTGTGCTCTTAGCTGAAGAAGTGCGTGCGGGACATTCAAAATTTGACTTGCATTCGGTGACATATAATTTTCAGAAGTTTTGAAAGTTTTAGGTCAGCTTACATTTGGTGTCGGATTACAATCAATTATATATGGTATTTTGACTTTTTTTTAGTTAAACGAGTTTAGGTGAAATGTTTTTCAATGTATTGTTACTTACAATAATGTTTTTTTTTCTTCTAAAATTCCCATTTTTATTATATATCAATTTAACTGTTATCACAGATAATGTAAATCTCTTACTATACTAAACATAAAGTTTTATACCGTTAGAAATTGTATGTTATTGATGTACATGTCAGAAACCACATCTACTGAAATCCCGCATGTATAAACATTACTTGGCAGTCCCCTGAATAATAATAGATCGAGAGTTGACTGTAAATGTTTTAGAGTATCCCTGTTCCCTTCTTAGTTATTTTTTTTGAAGATGGCATAATGCCTGGATATAAAAGCTGGGCAGGATAGATAATTTGAGTTTGGGAAAATTTCGGGCTGGAAAAATAATTTCCACAGGAAATGGGACGGCATCAGGAATTTATCAGTACACTAAACTAAATGTACAAATCAAAACTTAATATTAATGGACTACCAAAATGTGTTTCCAATATTTTAGAGCAAGCCTTGCATTTTACTGATACATTGTTGGGCATTTTATCTTGTAAAAAAATGCCAAATAGGCGCATTGAATTTCTCAGTAGCAATTTTATATGGACTATTCATGGAAAAGAGAGCACTTTTGAAAGCCCTGTTTGGAATAATAGTCAATAAATATATTTAATTTTAACACTAGACGTTAACTTCTGAGTGCGGTGGAATATACACACTATATTTATTACTTACGTGGCAACATTTATTAATAAGAGGTGGTTAAAGAATAAAGAATAGCTGGAAGGGAAAAGTATCTAAGGCCCAAAAATTGCTCACTTTACAGTGAACTGCCTTTATCAATATTGCTTCTAACGCACAATCTAAACAAACTGTAGTGTAAATAAAACATTAAAAACAAACATACATAAAATAAAATAATATTTAGCACCAAACTAACGTGGTATAGGTTACCGCACTACAAATTATACAGTATTTTAACTTTCATTAAAAACTGTAAGTTTATCGATAAAATTAATTGTGTTATATCATGCAATCTCATGTACGGGTGATCAGCAAAATTAAAATACGAGCAGTACTGTTCCTAACAATGACTATTATTGGACGACATTCTATGCCATGTGATGTGTTGGCCAATAATGTACAACCTTAGGTGAAGATGTGTCACATTCGGCATCTGTTTGGCCGTATAACCTACAAGAACAAAGATGCATGTGGCTGTAAAAATACATGATTATTACAATTTTTATGACCTTACGTGGAAATGCAGTTGCATCCCCACCAATTTAAATGCGATTTTGTGCATGTATACGTTTGATATGCCTTTTGGCCTGCGATGGAATTATTTTGTAGCGTTTCTAAGAAGTTCATGAAAATAAAATACTTATTTCATAGTTATCTCGGTTCATATACAACACTGCTTAAAATTCCAAATGTTACTTTCTTAATGCTTGTGAGCAGTGTGCACTACTTCAGCCGCTAAAACACGTGCAGAGGAAAGTGTTTATTCACGCACGACTGAATGCCATTATATAAAAAACTACTTTGTTTTAAAAATATATAGGCCCTACTTCATATTTCTAAAAAAAAGGTTTTTACTTTCAAAGCGATGGACAGCAGAAAAAATACAATTCACGCAACGGAAATACCATTTATTATGTGGAATGAGCAGTTATTTATTTTAGGACGGCACACCGTAGTTTGTTTACATACACCGGCCGGTGGCAAAATTCGTATGCATTACGTTTATATGAAACCATTAATACTCATAGGTACGTTGACTTGCATTTAATTATTATTTACTAATGCTGGCAAGATTAGGGCCATGAAGGCCAACTCTTACAGTTGTGTTGTAGAACACAGAAATAATAGCAAAATAACCGAAATTATTTTTATTCCGAAAAATTTTTCCCGCCCGACCTTTCGGGAAAATATATTTCCCGAAAAGTTGGGATTCCACCCAGCTCAACTGGATATCTACTTTGCATGTCAAACCATAAAATAATTCAAATATCAAATCCCTCACAAAAAAAGTGACCATGTTTTGGAAAGGGAAGCATCATTTGAGATTCAAAGCAATTTTTAAAATCCACTACTCTAATCTGATATGTTAATGGAGCTTGTAGTAGTAAATCTGACATGCTGACTGAACCAATAAAAATAAAATATACTGAAATATAATGTATTTTATTTTAGGCTGCCATAGAGAGTGAAGACAGTTTAAGCACCTACGGGATATGGTGAATGTTGTAAAAGTGAAGAATGAGTTTAGAACTACAGTAAACATAAGCACATGCTGAGTACTGTTATAATGAGTACTATTGTACTTTGTCTCAGTTTCGAAGGCCACTTATAACAAAACTGGCGCTACCTTAGACCTGCCTATAACGCTGTATCCTTCACCCTGACCTGTTCCGGAACATGAATATCATGTTGTCTGTGCTTTTTTTGTCAATCTGACACTAAGGGCATAATTTGTAGAATATCTGTACAAGATGATCATGGTAAAATGAGCACTTTTTATGGCCAATGATTAATATATAAAGTGCTACGAAATTAATAAAACAGAGTTAAACATATATACATTTTATAGCTCTCTAAAGTTAAAATCTGAGGCCACAATAATAGTAGGTAATATTTTGAGTTATTATGCCTACTAGGAGGGCCTTAAAAAAGTGCTCACTTTCCTGTCAATAGCTTACAATCAAAAGTGGCACCATAACAGCACTACTGCTACCACCAGCCTTAAGAATACATAGAATGAATGGGTCACGAGATGAACTTAGAATATGAACACAGTAAATGCCTAAAACTTTTTGAGTTGAAAATTTCACACATGGAAATGTCATTACTCGCCTTTAGTACTGACCATTGTTCTACAGTATTCAGCATTAAATTATAAATAATGGGCAATATGTAGACAACCCTGAAAAACTGTGCTGCATTTAATATAACGCTATATGCATAATTTGTACTTTAAATCTGATGAGTAAAGTGTTCTCATTCACAAGAAATGATGGCTATCTCAACCATAGCTTTTGAATACAGTATACTAAAACATTCACTAAAATAATGGTATAATAAAAAATAGCCAATTTTCAATAACTAACAAACTACACTTGGATGCTTCTCAACTTTGTGACAAATTATTTTACACAATAGAGTACCTTGATATGGTTTGGCTTAATTAAAAAAAGTAACACACTATGTACAAAACTAGTCTAGAATTAAAGCTAACTGTAATAAAGCCACAATAAAGAAAAATTTCCAGTGGTAGGCATTACATTTTCATTAATGTAAAGAAATATTTCAATTCACATAGCACTAACATAAAAAAAAAATGGTAACATTATGAGAGTATATAAACAATCAAATGCAGCTGAAATAATACCCATATGCACTTTTCACTTGCATTTTCACTGATGTAACTTCACAGCACAAAATAAACTTCACAAAAAATTATCACTTCGAAAAAATAATTGTGCCTATTATTTACAAATATTGTACACAAGGCATTAAAAAAATATTTACAAATCATCAAAGTTTGCACTAATGCAAAGATTGTTCTCTCATCAAGATAAGTACCCCCTTAGCTCTGCATTAGCACATATTCACAACTTGAAAATCAGCAACCACAAAAAGTGTATGCCACAAATTTTGGCTTCATTTCTCCCAAGTGCAGCATCCCACCACTCCTTGCAAGGGCAGATGAGAAGTATTGCTGGCAGAAACAAAATTAAAAATGTACCTAACATAATTTTTTACTCTTACATGAAAATTATTTGTAATAATTGAACAAAATTCTTGATAAGGTAAACTTGCAAAGGAAAGTCATGCCAAACCCTATACAGGAAAACTACAGAAATCAAATGACTGATAAAATAAACTGTCAAAAACAAGTGCATGGCTATTACTTACAAGAACACCTCAGAAACTCGGAACAAGTTCAATACAATAACGTAAATGAACATGGCTGTAACACACTAATCAAATTCAGTGTACCGATGGTAGCACAAATACATAAACAGAAAATTTTATCTGAGTCCTCTATGACCAACGGAAAAAAAAAAAAAAAAAAAAAAAAAAAAAAAAAAAAAAAAAAAAAAAAAAAAAAAAAAAAAAAAAAAAAAAAAAAAAAAGTAGATCACGTTGCAACCACTGCCCAAATACCTGGAAATAAAAGTCTTCCACATTCGCATAGTACATTCTCTCTTTTTACTTCATATTGATTATAGTCATATTTAGCACAACATTTTTTAAAGTGCTAATATGCTTGTCTTTTGTGTATTTATGCATGTGAAAACTTTCTATATGTAATACTTCACTGCATTTTTTACATTGCTTAGATATGGTATTAGTTTCCATTGTATTTATTAAGAAAATTATTTTATTCAGCAAATAAAAAAATATTTTTCTTTAATAATTCGTTTATTTGTAAATAACACAAAAATGGAATCACTTCTCAAGAAGTGGAACGATCGTTTGAATACATTAAACTACCGAATCTAGATATTAATAAATTGTATGAAGCCGCAAATTTTCAAATTCATGAATCTAAGTTTGGTAAAAAAATTACTTGCATCTAAATTGTAAGTATAATATTACATTACCTGATCTATGCTATAAAATTAATAAATGATAAACAAGTTTTTATATTGTATAAAGGCTTAAAAGAAATGAAAAATGGAAAATCTGTACATGATATTGAATACTGTTATAATATTTAAATTCTATTGATTTGTATCTTTTTATTTGATATTTAGCTCAATTTGCTTGATTTGGATTGCTCGTTTGCAAAATTGGCATTTCTAAAAAAATGTGAAAATTTGCTTGAAAATCAAGAAATTTGCTAGATTTTAAGGAAGCAAAAATCCCGCACACTATTTTGAAATAAGTATTAAATGTGCTCGATTTTTGCTTAATTTTGGGGTTAAACATTAATTTTTTGATGAAAATGTGTGGTGGTCAAGGACCCGCCTTTTACATATACTCTTCTGAAACCCTTCCAGCACTTCTTGCCTCGCTTGTCTCGTAGGCATCAGTAAACATTCTTCCCGCATTGTCCTCCAAATTGCGCTACACACCTTTTTTGTATCTTGCTAAGTGTCGTGTGTCCGATGCGGTATGTGGAAGGAAGGGGGGGAAAGCAAAACAATTTTTTTTACACAAAAAGTATGTCAAGGGTGTGTTAATTTATATTGCCTATTTTTTGTAGTCTATGTGCACACCTCTGTAACTGCATTAAACTGCCAAAATGTAATTTTCATATAGATACTTAGGAAACAATACTGCATATGTGACATTTTAACTAACAATGAGATTTCCATATGTAGGATACAGTCCTTGTATATCATTCTTATGAATTAGTTCACAGATTACTGTACAACTACAAGTATTACGGTTTTGCAAGATAATACCAAAAATACCATATGTGTTCAACAGTTACCAAAATGTTCCTTGGGCTTCATTGTTTACTATTACGCAAATATATTCAGCTTGAATGTTGTATGCTATCTATTACCAAATCTACAACAAATAATCTTTTATTCCGTAAATTCACCAGAGATGGAAATATGGACACAAACACTGAACCTCTGATTTACTGAATGCCATTTCATTTTTTGTTCTTAAAATTGTGGTTTGGTACAGCATACCACAAAAATTACATGCATTCTGAAATTGGTCAATAGTATTTGATTTCAACGACTAGTTTCACATACATATTCATTATACTGGGAATTCATTTTCAGGGTGTCTAGCTAAGCTGTCATTTATATTTCCGGTATATTTCCCATGTTTCATGACGAATTCCAGATGAACATCTGTGATCAGATGAACAAGTCAACCAACATTACAATGCTAAAAATATAGGTATGTTTTGCCTAATATGCACATAACCAATTATGTGTGTTCCCAGAAAAGACTGTTAGAAATTTTACTCTTCAATCAATTCGAAATTTACAATGAGGAATTGTTTCCACAGGGAACATACATAATTTATACAACAGCAACTCAACTCACAAAAGAGGAAAAAACTGAATAAAATTAATTGAATTATTCCGTAGAAACAACACACTTCTATGTATTACAAAGGAGATAATTTAATGTAAAGCACTTGAAAAAATATTTGTATCAGATTTATATGCCTAATTTAGTTTATTACTTACTTCCAACAAAAATTCCAAAATCACTTTTCCCAAGAAATGCTCAACAGGAATAAAAATTAAAGGCTGGAAAATGTACAAGTGATCAAACTAACACTTTCACTGCAACACTTGTTACAGTATCCTATGGATTTCATTAATAGAATGCCTTTCAGAGTTATAGACTCAATTAAGTTGAAAGAAAAGTTGCATAACTGAGGTGTGAAGTATACTGGCCCAAACCTATACAACTGTGCTTTGTCTGCACGCTCCTTCCAAAGCGCCTTGGACGGTGTCTGAACAAGTGTAATTTCTGCCAAAGCAGCTACAGGTTATTTCTTTGTTGTGGGAAATAATACAGACGTGCTAGAATTATGCTTTTCATCACGCGAAGTTGAGTTCGAGTGAGCCAGTGGACTGAGTCACCACTGCCACCCCTGAGCGGCCAGGTAGTTCAAGGACGCACCGAGGGATAGCGCCACCAGCCAGCAATGGAGGACAAGCCAACCACCCTTGGCTTCACAGACAAGTGCCTTTCGCACCCCCACCACACTGCCCAGGCAAAGGGCCAGTCAGAGCTAAATGTACCTGTGCACCGGCAGAGTTCATCAGTAGATCGCCGGCCCTCTTCAAGACCACACAGCTCCGACAGCTCACTCTACCACTCCAAGTACTAGAGCCCTCTGCCGACTCTCCAAGACCTCCCAGCAGTTGATTGCCGGCTCCTCTTAGAGCCACATCAGCCTGACAATTTGCTCCATCACCCAGTGCATTGGAACTCTCTGACCTCTTCGTTGCCTAGACTCCCGAGACGCTTAGGCGCCTCAACACCTTCAACATCCAGACCTTCTTGAGGACTTCCCTCGTCTGTTCTTCAAGAAGTCGTCAACCCTCCCTTGGCAATGGCTACCCCACGACCCTTCAGGAAGTGGACCCCCTAAGTCACTTCAGGACATTGAACAGCGTAGACAGGGAAAGTACTTAGCTGCCTTAGTCTAAACTGCCACCCTTTAGCTTAGAACCAGGTCCCCATCACCTGGATACTTGCGTAGTCTATTTACTTCTGGTCAGCTCAAGGTACTTAGGAGGTAGTACAGGCCACCATGTTCTATTCCTCCTAGAATAAACAAGTTCCTCAACTACTATGACTAATTCCTGAGGTGCCGACAAGATTCCTAGTAGATAGTACATCCTCCAGAAGGAAGCAGGAAACTGGGAATTTTAAAAATATTATTTACCACCTAGTGTGGGGCTGCGGGATCTCCTTCAGGGACTCCTACATCGTTTCGTACACACACATTTGACGGCCACCCTTTCGGTGCACCTCTGTGCACCGAACGGCAGAGCTCCCCCACTAGCCATACTCTCTTAGGGAAGAGAGACCACCAGACCTGCTTGCACTCTGTCCACTGCACCCTGTGAGTTGCCGGAGGGAGTGTCTGGCCGGCTGAGTTGGGCCTGTACTTCCTAGGAACTACACCTGTCGTCGTTGGAACGACTCCGAGAAAACCAGCTCTCCAACCACAGTTTGTGTTGCCGGCTGGAGTAAAGACTAGGCTCGGTGTCGACCCAGCTGCCGCAGCGGCACAACACATACAGAAGGGGACTAGTTCGTCGCCTACTCCCCTCTGCCAAGGCAGGTTTTGGCACCCCATGCATTACACCAAAAGGGGTGGGAAAACTTTGCAGGAGAGGAAGGCATCTACTACATACAAAGCTACATGGGGCTGCGCCCAGTCTGACTCTGCCAGAACACACCCTGGAAACGAGCTCAGGCTGTTCGCAAGTTGGTGGGGCTTCACCTGCCAGCTCCCTCTTCATTTCTTTTTGCAGCACTCCAGAAGACGTCAGGGACTTCACACCCAGTTGTTGCGGTACTCCGCCATGGAGAGGTGCCATTGGGTCTAGTCTGCCTGTTGTTTAACAGCCGCCGCCTACCCCAGCTTGGACCGAACTCCAGCCAGCAGCTCCAGTCGCAGCAGCACCTGGGGTCCTGCTGATTCCACCAGCAACTGCTGCCCAACCACGGAGCAACAGAGCCTCCCAGTCACCCCAGCGTAGGCACAGCTAAACCAGCGACCTCCGGTAATACCACCCGACATGTAGCCAGACCAAATATTGACTTTGTCCCTTTACACTGGTTAGACCTCTCTGACCAAGTAATTTGAGCATTAGCAGCCTAACCCCTGTGTCACGGGTCCGCACATCAAAATCATATCCCCTGTCGTGACATACCTAGACTGTACTTGATAGCATTACAAGTCATAACTAAATATTAAATTAACTAAACGTTATTTCACTTTAATACGAGTTTAGGCCTATAAAATGTACGAAAATGCTTTGTAATTACATATGCAAAAGTCTTATCAAAATTTTGTATAAAGAAATAATAAAAACAGTTGGAAACAATGTAATGGCTTACTAGCAGAATTATCATCTAAAGCTGACAGCCAGGATGATTATATAAATTTCTGAATATGAAAGATAAAGTTTTTAATAAAATTTATATCATTAAAAAAATACTAAATTATATTAAGTTAACAACTTCAAATGAATGTAAATACACGATACTCTGATTCAGTATTTGCACAAACATAAAATGTACTTTCACAAATATGTGTGGCATATCTTAACTTACCACTCCTACAGAAATAAATGTTGGGGTAAAATTAACAAAAACCATTGTTTTAGCATAGGTTTAGACAGTGAAATCACACTCAAACCTCTCCTGTGATAAAAAATAGAGCGTAGACGACTGCTTGGTTCTCGCTTAAATTCCTTTTTGGCACAAAATTTATGGTATTCACTCGCAAGTCTATGCATCTCACATTTCTCTTTAGCACAAGAACAGCATTAATCATGTTTTCTTCAAACAAAATTACTACTTGACTTGTTAGCAGCAATGGAAACTAGTTTATTTATAAGAGTATGCACTGCATGAAAAGCAGAAATAAAATACAAAGCTGTAGAAAATAACATTGCTGTGCATTAATTATGTATATAAGTGTACAACCGAAACATTGATAATTATAAAATTAATGTTTAATAGCTGCCACATTGAACATTATAACTACCCAAACATGGCAGCCAACTACGAAGTTCAACATTTCACTGTGTTGTTCATTTCCGTGGAAAAAAGCATACAAGATGTTAAGTGAATGTTAAAAAATTGAAATTAAGCCATTAAAAATAATGCTAAGATGAAATTCATTTAGAAAGTTCTGTTCTTCGGTAACCAATAAGTAATTACAAATTTCCCCCAGAAAAAGAACATTTACAGAACATTTCCTGCACAAGCCAAACGTAATAAAAAAATCTGTATAGTTCAACTTTTCAGAATTTCCCAATTGCTGGACACCCTGATTTTGATCACACGTGACTAAACAATATGTTTCCAAACAGTGCCACACTCCAGTAGTTTATTCCCGACTAAAATATAAGTTGGAAATGAACGTGCCACTTTTCCCTAAAATGATTAAGGAAGGTTTGCACCACCAAAAATAGAGCCTTACAATTATTTGTTGATTAACTGCAAGTAGTTCCCGATATTTGTAATGAAAATCATTTGAAACTGTATTTTTGGGGCACGTAAGTTTTCTTAATTAAATCCACTTTAGGGGAAAATGTGCACACATTTTTGTTGTATCCTTTTTCAAGAATAACCTGGTATTGTTTGGAAACAACCTTGTATAAATAATAAAATTTTGCAGGTGTTGTACATACTGTATGTGAAAATATGTGTACTAGCACAAATCAAACAACTTACTGCTAAGCAACTAGATGCAATCCTGTTCAAGTCTTCAGTCTGCAGCTGTTTCCTCTAAAATGCATGCACATTATCTGTAAGGACATCATTATTTAATTTTGCTTGCAGTAATCTTTGTATAAGCTGACAAGTGCCACCAAATTCTCATTTCAAATTACAAGTGTGTTTAATACATTTTTCTTTTACCAGGCAAGGTACAGTTACTATTACTGGTCACCTGTAAGTACATATCTCATAGTACTGACAAACTGTATGACACAGCCCAATTTTACACAAATTTTTGAAGTAAAACGAGGAAGAAATAGTGTCATACTTACTATTGGGAAATAATGTGTATTTGTGATCATGTATGTATTTTACTTCATGCATGATTTTGCACAATGCATTCATCAAAAATTAATTTTAAAAGATTAAAGAAAATACACAATGGAACATAGCCATTTGCTGCGACAAGTTAAAATCTTTTAAATGAATATAAAATGGACTCTGCATGGAATTTACAATTAATGCAAAGAAAAGGTCGCGATCATACAACCACGTGAAAAATGTGTCATCCTTTTCTGTGTGTGCGCCTGTCAACACGTCAACAAGTACTAGACTGAGAGTACTTGAATTCCTGTCCTTTTATACAGGTTGTTGCAATATTGTATGTCAATACTTTGGGGAAACATTCCTCACATCTGGAGGGTGAAAAAATGTATTGTGAACATAGGTCTGCAAATTATTTATTTCCGTACTACAGCCCATAATACATAATGTACAGTGTATGTCCCATGGGCTGGATCATGTCACTGTGGAATGCCATCACAGCTGTAATTGGCAGCCCCATACCGAGGAGCCCTGATGTGAATCCATTGGACTTTTCTTTGTGGGGGACATTTAAAGGCACTTGTGTATGCAACCCCAATGGATGATGTGGGCACACACTGTAGCCAAAATTGTAGTGGGTTGCGAAATAATCAGGAATTTTCAGGGACTCATCAATGCATCCGGGTGTCCATGCAATGGCGGGTTGATGCATGTGTTCGTGCTGATGGAGGGCATTTTGAACATTTCCTTTAGTGCCAACGATAAGCTTTCACACATGTGTAACCAATTCCTGTGTGGTTCCTACTGTTCCAGTGTAGATCATAATGTGAGGTGTAGTGTATCATGCAAACGAATGCTGTGATGGCATTCCACAGTAATATGATCCAGCCCACAGGCCATACACTGTACGTTATGTATTACGGGTTGTAGTAAAGAAACAAAGCATTTTCGGACCTATGTTCATATAACATTTTTTCATCCTCCAGATGTGAGGAATGTTCCCCCGAAATACTGTATTGACATGCAATTTTGCAACATCCTGTATTTTTTTTGTAGTCTAGCAGTCTACTTGTTAACGTAATGATTTGCAGAGTACAACTTATTGAGTACATGTTATTACATAGTTACTTGTTATTTTTATTATTTTACGCAGTCCAAAACTAAATCTGAGGTACAATGCTAAAGCAGGCATGCATGCACTTGATTCTACAGTTTATTCCAAAACAATATATAATATGATTAATAGATATTCACGAGTTTATACAATTACTGAGACAACTGAACTCAGGCAAATTTTAATTCATTTTTTAATTCTTTTGGTTTGTCCATCCATTTGTATAGCCATTATGTATATAGTATTTACTTACTTTCTTTCTAGTTTTCCAAAAATATTTCTGTATCAAGCCACAAGACATATTTACATACAAACAAATTCTGTTGTATGAATAGCATTTTTACTTGGTTATACAATGGACCTTGGAACATGCCAAATGGCATAACATTAAATACAAATGAAAGTAACAGCAAAAATTTACATTTAAGAATATTTACAATTTTATTTTATTTTTACAATTATAAAATACAAAATGTATAACACTGTAAGACAAACTGTGTAAATAAATACACATTAATGACCTTAAATTGTTAATTAACAACCTAGTCAAGCAACTTTAACTATTTTTTCCCCTTAGGCACCTATTATAAACTGCATAGCAGACAAAGGGTGCGTGAGCCTCAATATGTTAATCATCAACAATCACACAAAAATTATTTAAATATATGCTGCATGAATTCTTATCTATCTTGCACAGACCACAAAATTTATGCTTCAGAAATTAATTTTCACATTAAATAGAACAAGAAATTCATCAAATCCTGAAATACTTGCGTTAGATAACACTCAGAAACTGACATGAGCACTAATAGTTAACATTTTCAAGTACAGTATGACGCATGACGCTTACTGGCTAAGCAGATAAATGACTTCGTTTCTTCTAAGTGCCTCACGGAAAGCGCATTGAACGGGGTTTGGAAGTGTATAATTTATACCAGAATGCATACAAGATTTTCTCTGATCGCGGGGATAATTACAGACGTGACAGAGTTGTATGTTTCATCATCATCAGCCAGTCAGTAAGCAAGCTTAGCCCAGCCTCCCCTCGAGAAGATGCCAACAATCTATTATCAGCGGTCGAGCAACTGCTGCAACTCCGAGTAAGTTCAAGGGTGCACTGAGAGATAACCCCACCTGCCAACAATGGCTACCAGTCGGCTGCCCTTAACTCCGCCCACTCCAGTCAGCGAGCCCTCCCCTGCATGCCTTCCAGAAGTCATCTGCCACCCTTGTTCGCTTGCCCTTGGTAGTGGCTACCCCTCACACCCGTCAGGAAGTGGGTTCTCTATGTCCCTTCAGGACACCAGCGTAGACAGAGAAAGTTGTAATTACAATGAAACCCTGTTAAGAACTTCTGACTTAAGAAGTTTTCCTGCTTAATAAGTTAAATAATTGTGCACCTTGTCTACTTTCAAATGTGTAAATTGACCATTTAAAAAAGTTTTCCTGGTCAATAGCTATTATTTTTTCAATCCCTTCAGAAACTTCTCAACAAAGTTTTACTGTAGCTACCTAGTCAAAACTGCCAACCTTTAGCCTAGAACCAAGTCCCCTTCACCTGGATAGCATAATTTACTACTTCTGGTCAGCTCGAGGTGGTAAGTAGAGAGTACGGGCCACCGTGTGTTATTTCTCTTGGAATAAACATGTCCCAAACCTATTTTATTCTCTCATTTCCTTGAGTACACCTAGAATCCATAGTAGATGCCATGTCCCGGAAGAGTGGAGCAGGAGACCGGGGTTTGAATACCAGTGTAGGATTGCGAGCTCCCCCTCAGGGACTCGTACATCGAGAAACACAGACCATTCGACAGCCACCCGTTCCGTGCATCCAGTGTACCAAACGGTAAAGCCATAACCACTAGTCATGCACTAGACCGGCTTGTACTCCGTCCGCCACAACACGTAATTTGCCAGAAGCAGTACTTGGTTGGCTCTGGGTTGGACCTGTCCACTCTAAGACATCACCTGTCAAAGCTATTGGGAAGCCTCCAGAAAACCAGCTCTCCGACCACCGTATCGTTTGTTTTGCCGGCTGGAGAAACGGCTAGGCTTGGTGCCTGCCTATTTAGTCGAGACGGCAGAACACTCGTAGATAGGGAACTGCATGTTGCCTGGTCCTATCTAACCTGATGCCCTTTACCAAGCGAGGTGGGAAGTACCTAAAGGAGAAGAAGACTACTTCTACCTACCAAGCTACCTGGAGCTGTAACCAGTCCAGTAAGGCACTTTGCCAAGAAACACTCCAGGAAAGAGCTCAAGCCGCATGCAAGTTGGTGGGACTTCACCACCCAGCTCCCTCCCCCTCTCTGTTTCGGCCTCCCCAGAAGGCTCCAGGGACACCATACCATGTGGTAGTTGCCATCAGACGGTGAGGAAGGATTGACCTGCACATGTTTCTCCATTCGCCACTACAGCAACCCACCGAGAGCTGCTGCCAGCAGCGTAGCCAGCCGCAGCAGTCTGTGGTGACAGCAGAGTTCCACCAACTGCTGCATCACCATAAGTAAACCTGCAGTTTCGAGCAGCCGACCAAGCATCGGAGTTAAATAAGCAGCCGGCCCCAAAGCCAGCCCCTTGGCCTGTAACAGACTTTGTGCCTAGCCGACAGCAGACACTGCCTACACTGTACACTGGCCGTGTGCCAGTACACAAGTAAATCAAACACAAGTCGCCCCAGTAGGTGCTACCGGTCTGCACTAACAAAGTCACTATTTCGAGACATAGAGACTCATTGCCCTGAACCAGATAGCATCATGCGTCAAGTACAAAATGAAATTGTGCACACTGCACAATGTCATATAGGCTAGGGTCTGAGAAATGGCAGAAACTAGCACAATGAAGGAAAAACCCTGGAGCCATGGAAGTGACTTGTCTCCACACAGGAATCATCCCTAAAGCACTAACACACCTTGTTAACTGGGGAAAAGGTTATCATTTTCAATTTCTAGGGTTATGCAAACATAACTTTTTGTTTCATGAAACAAATATGAAAAGCATGTGTTTGAAAAGACTAAACCTGAAACAAAAATAAAAAACTTATTTATTGCAAACTCAGCCCTCTCAAAAATGTTAACCTTTCACAGTATCACATTTCTCACTCTGTATTGTCATAAAAATTTGGCATAGAATCAAATTCCTTAAAAAAAAATATGAAATCAAACTTGCATAATACCATTAATGGTCGTACATTACAATTATACTTCTAAAATATTTCCTTTCAGAACGTACAAAAAAATAAGTAACGTGGTTGGTTGCATAAGAAAGAAGGATTAACAAATTTATTCTGCGAACATTAAAATTTCTTAGTAATTATTTTAGTAGTCTGAAAGGGCAAATGGTTAGGTTACAGAGAGACAAATTTTCATTGTTTTTCAACTAAATGAACATTTGTATAAAGTACTAGAATATTCATTGAATTTGAAAGTTTTTATTCCATTTGGAATTTCAGCAACCAGTTTTTTTTACTGAAATCAAAAATGAAAGCTCTGATATTTCGTTATTGTTTCAGTATACAGAACATTCACACAACCCTATCCATTTCACTGGTCTTTTATTTTTTTCCTCCCAACCTTTAGGAGTTAAACATTTTTACATGCTTGACAGAATTATATTTGCTGTTGGTCTGTTCTCCCCATGGTAATAGCAATTCTTAACTGTGCATTAATCACAGTAATGATAGGCATCTATTGCATAATTTGGTTAAGTTTCCAGCTACAAAATAAGGAACAAAAATTGCTAGCTACTAACAAAATCTACATTCTTTACAAGTTTAAACTACATATATAAAATTGTATTTATAAAAGAAAAATGTTTTCTATATGACACACTGTGTTAAAGCACATAACCTTACACACTTTTAATTATCATGTATACTTCAACCTGCTGTGATACAATACTAGAAAACATTTTCTGGCTGAGCCAAAATTTCCAGGAGCTTTACATGCCTGAACAGATTTTTTCTGCACCCGACTAGAGGTTTCCTACAAAAATTATGGGATTGAGAGTTGTAACACGGAGACCCCAAGGAATGTTTAGAAAGAGATAAGAAGAATAGGTAAAAATGAGAGTGAAAGACATCTGGGACAACGGCCACAAACTAAAAAACAGCAATAGGTGACATACACATCAAATAATCAAACCAAATTCTGCCTTCAATTTAAATAAAATATTGACATAGTGAATAGCTAATGTGATGTGGACATATAAGGCAGCAGCAACTGCTACTCTTGTGAACAATCCTATCCTGCCACTGGTCATTACAGCTGCAGTACAGGCCAAAAATACAGTGCTAAACTACCGATTACTAGGGATGTGAAAATGTGAATTTATTTTGATTCTAAAATCAGTAATTTCGGTGTTTTGTGTATTATATATATAATGTCTAAGTCACTTAAGGTTCAACGAAAACGAAATGTACAGCATTTAAAACAATTTTCTACCATTTTGATACTGCAAAGTGACAGAGCTAAAAGACACAACTCCGAATAACTTTAATAAGGCAGGAACTGCTTCAAAAACATTAGCAGTAATAATTACCCAGCATAAAACACAAGTATATTTGCACCAGAAAAATGTGAAAATGTGCCAGGTTATTTTGTTTTCGTGGGGGTTATTTACTTTAGTGCAGAAACAATAAACACTATTTAATGGCCAGCTAGTATCCGTATAGCCAGTGAAACATATTAATATACTTTTGACATAGATTTACTATGTTTTATATTTGTATGACTACCCATTTTTTCATATACAGTTTGTTAATTAAATAAATATACTTAAGTCATAACGAATGCCTCGAAATCGTGAAATACGAAATTACATAAATAATGTCCCAGTATATATTTTTTACGAAAATTGCGTTCACAATTGCAGCAAACTGATCAGATCACGTCATGGCATATAAGTTGGTAGGATAGGAGAGATCGATAACAAAGGCAGTGTATTGGTAGCTGTACATTAATTGAAAACGATAAAGTTTTGCGGTTACATGGTTTATCATATTCCTAAAATTGCAAACTGTGAATTTTAACCAAGTTCTTAATTTCAGTGGGTTAAAAATGATTGAAAGACGAAATTAAAGCTTAACTTCTTACGTAATATAAACATTGCAATATTCGTGTATAACTTATCACATTTCGTCATGAGAAATGTCCATTTCCGCATTTTATGCTATAAAAACTAAATTTGGTGTTTTTTTCGTGAATTTTCATGTAAAAATCATTTCAGCATTTTTTCCCCATCTCTACTAATTACTATTACAAATTAAACAGCAACTTGCTAAGTACTAAAGCAGAACCTCACTGTTGGGTTTCAATTTATTGTGACTACCTCTCCTTTACAACTCATTTTTGTGGTTAGAAAGGTTGAAAAATATCAAGGGAACATGACTACAGATAAGGTTATTGTATTTATTTTGGTCATGACATTGGTATTCTCATCGCAAGCACAGTACTACTTTCAAAGACACACAGTGGCCACCCCTCCACAGACTTCCTTCACCACCACTTGCTTAGCCAAGAGAAGGAAGGTACGAGGACAGCACGCTGGTTTCTAGACAACCATTACTCTCCTTGCCTGACATAAAGGGTATGAAATGGGGTCACTCAAAAACAGATGAAGCAAGTGGAAGCTTATTTCTCCTCCAAGTAAGATATTCCTGTACCTGCAAAAGATGAGAGTTTTTGTCTGTGGAGTTGAGTACCTTTTCACCATTACAATGGATATTTCGTTTGTTAAGGCATCTGACTTTTGGAGTGGTTAATATTTCATGTGAAAATTTGTGCTTTTGAGACAGTGGTGAATAAAAATGATCATAAGATATGGTTATTTAAGATTTTCAGTACCTCATAATTTATAACCACATCCTCAGATTTTTCACAAGATCCCCCTTGCCGTCACTACTGCTACAAGTTAAGCTATGTTCAGGCACAGTGTCCATTACCTGCACATTACTGTATTTGATGAAAAACGCAGGTCCCATTTTATATATGGACCCCAGTGAGCCCTAGCTCAGTGGCACACCAATCGGGGGAGGGGAAAAAAAATGTGAAAGGGAAAAGGGGAAACAAACTTCTTCAATAAATTTACATGCTTTTATTAGTTTTCCTTTGAATTAAACCATTAAAAAACTGCTTTTAAAATCTAGGTTTATTAGATTAGTACTTCAATTTTACTTGATTGTTTAGTCGGGCACATAAGACAGGTTTAGCGCAAAAAGCTAACAGCAACTAGAAACTAGATAGTGGATGAGCAGCAGCTAGGAGCTAGACAGTGAGTGGACGAGTATGACAGAGATTCTATTCGACAAGCCCTGCAGTACTAGTTGGTATCTGCCTATGATAAGAGCTGAGGGTCTATCCGTAAGCAATGCTACATTACGACTGAATTAACTCATCTCACCTGTTTCACAGGAATAGACTTTCCTGTCTTTTGCGAGTTTCTGTACATTCTCTTCTCATTTGGGCCAGATTACAGTAATATATTTTCTGCCACATTTCAGTTTAACACATTTAGCTGATTACATTATAAAAAGGAGAGAGAATACACAAGTACTCAAAGGGCTGTGCTCGTGGTGGTTGGGGGGAGGTGGGGGTGGAAAGGAGGGAGGGAGAGAGAGACAGACACACAGGGTCAGCACATCCACATGGAAAATTTATGTCTGACCTTTGTGTGTCAACCCATGAGTATCCCCCCCCCCCTTTCCCCCCGCGAGAGTACTTGTGTATTCTACCTCCTTTTTACAATGTAATTAGTAGCCTAGTGGCCTATTTCCACCATATCGCAGTGTTAACTGTACATAAACAAACTGAAATTAATTGGTTTTAATACTGATGTCAAGTACTGGCTAGCGATCGTCATTTTTTTCAGTGTAATAATGTACTATTTTCAAAACAAATGTTAAAACAATGTATAATGCTAAAATAAATAAAAATTAATAATTTAAGCACTATGGCAAGTGTGAACCACACCTATTGACAACATGTAACTTTTTATATACATACGTAGTTATTATTACAACTGGATATAAAAGAATAATTAATCATAATTACGGGGGTAAAAATCTTTTAGTTAATTTCTTTACCCACACAAGCCACGATTTTTCCTCACTAACCTCTGTGTGCTATAATTTCCCCCACTGTTTAAAAATGTTATGAAATGAAAATTCATACACAGTAAATTTGATTCCATTCTAGTAAGTCTTCATAGCTGCAACAACCATTACAACTGAATTCACAATTGTGATGAAATTTGAATATAAGGAAATTTTACAAATTATGAAAAATTATAAACACCACGCCAAGCTCATAGTATGGTTGTGTGCAGCTGACAAGAATTATCATGACTGCTAAAAATTGCTACACAGTTGGAGATTTGGAAGTGACCATGATTTAATACAAGTTTTAAGAGAATTCTTTAAAGATTTAATTAGGTTCAACAAAAAGCAATGCAAGTAAATTATGATTTTGGCATACTGTAATACTGCAACTTAACACGTATCAATAAAAGGCCTAATAAAATTACACAGTTATTTGTTAGTACCATAGTTTTATCCAAATAATGTACACTGATATCATCTATGGCATCCAGAACAAGACTTTACAGCTGTTTACCTTCACATGTCATTACATAACAAAAAGTTTGTGGGGAAGGGATTTTTTTTTTTTAAAGTAAATTTCTTGCAGTGATTTGAACACACTTACTCAACATAATTTTGTTGGCTGCATACACAAATGCCGATTATAACTTAAAAATAATACAATACTGCTGATAACTGAAAGGGATATACAGGTATGTTAGAAGAATTTTGTTTCCTGACTACAAATACGGATACCAGTGGTGACTGCTGAGGTAGGGCTGCGGGGCACAGTCCTCCTAATAAAATCCCAGAATGCATACCTCTACTTATCTGCTACTCAGTAAATAATACTGCTTACAAATACGGAGATTATTTCGCAGCCAATATTTTTGAGATAGATGAGACTCTTGTCATGAGAGAAATGTTATTGGAAATGTTGAGTGGTGGGGCTGCAGATTCTTCACCCTGAAGTGGGTGAAGCGAGTAAAGTGAGATGACCATAACAAAGGAATAGTGGTACTACGGGAGGGAGGGAGGGAGGGAGGGAAGACTTCAGGGGCTCGTCACTTTCCAGCCAATCACATGCTGTAAATCAGAGAGAGCAGGGCACGCCTCTGTAAGTAACATTTAAAACCTTACTACAAAGATTTTGAATTACAAGAAATAACTAGAGCTTCAGAATTTGGGACCACCAGGATCACAGTTAAATATAACTCAACAACAAAGTCAAGATGGTAAATGCAATGGTTCGTGTACGCGAAAATTCAAAGTACGTATGTACATACAATTTTGCGGACTTGCTATGTGGGTATATAATTAGAAATGCGGATTTGTTTCATTTTTTTTTTTTGCTGGTGAAACCTAATTATCTTGCATGAACTGTCAATGGGGTAAAAGATTGGAAACATTTGGGAGACAAGTTAAAGGATATAAATCCGTTCCAAAAAAAAAAAAAAAAAATTTCAGTGATTGGTAAGGTAAATTGCCAGTTAGATAATGCATTCAGGTTGAAAAACAGATTTTGTTTACTAATATATTAGTTAAGATATGCTACTTTCATCCTCTAATTAAAATTTCATATACATTTTGTATGTACTGCATGTAAATTAGTATTGGGTTTTAAAAACATCTTAGTATACTTAAGTTATCATCACATTATTAGTATAGTAGAACTAGCATTACTATCTTATCTCTCATCTCGTGTAATATACCACACCATGTAGGTACTGGTTGGAAGGCATATAACCTACACAAACTTAAAACAAACAAATACCTGGGCTAGTGTAGATAGATCTGAACCAGTGGTCACAATGTGTTGACACTTGCAAAATAGAGCGATGATAAATTTTCCTTTAAACAACCACACTTAATTTTTGTATTTAGTTATATAAGCTGCATTTACATATGCCTGTCGTATGCAATTTATTTATCACTGTGCCTATTTAAAAATGGTATTTGTAATGATCTGCGTTAGGATCACCACAGCCCTCACAGTTTCAAAAGTCACCAGCCGCCACTGCACACAATTATCCCCACGTAATAAAGCTGCATTATTATAAATTTCTATAACAACATTTCTGCTGCTGAATCCAGCAATAAATTTCCATAAATTTCTATTGTGGTGTGTTAGAAGAGAACTGTCATAAAATTTTTACATAAGAATAATTATACTGTATATCACTACTAAGTTCACTAACTTGTCTCTCAACTTTTTTGTGGAACGGAAAAAACAGTTTAGTGATACATTTTACTTATACATAGTATAAATATTTTGTGGATTCCTTCAGAAATGTCACAGTCCTGCACTGAGAAGCTGCACTCCAGCAGAAAGTCCAAAATCTAATACACTACACTCTCATTTCTAAGCTCTTTCATGGTTCCTAGGAAAAGGGTTGACATCTCGAAGGGGTTGTTGACATAACTTCTCCGATTAAATTTGTTTCAAGCTTCTCCAAAAAAGCGTTATTTCGATAGCCGCTAATTTCAGGGATCTTAGAAACAAAGAGTTTCCTACAATTCACTACATTTTCCCTCCACATAATTTTATGGTAAAGGAGTAACTATCAGACTGCTCTTATTTCTAAATTTGAACTTGGCTCTGAGCTGCCATTAACATGAAAGCGAACTCCTCTGGACATATTAACACAGGAAAGAAAAAAAGAAACAAAGAAAGAAAAATCTTTACAACTGCTTGAAATAAAAATGGGTTTGAACATTCAAAAATGAAAATAATTTTCATGTCTATTTGTACTGGCATAATCTCATAGACAAACTGATATTTACAACATAGCAATTACAAACATCTATAAGCAAAAAAATTACATAAATTATTAAAATTTCACAGTTTTGCATAGCACAAATATTGATCAGTTTCGAAACCATCTAGAAGCATGATTTTGCTCATACCTGTGCCCATGCACGTATATGTGGACATTTGAACACTTAGTACAAGCGCAGCACCACATGTTTCTTCAGTAATTTTATTCTATGTTGGTATTTTTAACATCAACTAATAACAGAGATGTACAGTTAAACTTGTATATTTATTCTTACTGTTGGGACAGAACACCAAACTATATTTAAAAAATGCGTATTTTTTTCTGCTAAAAATGTATTAACAGTTTGTACTAAGAGAAGTGTCAGTTTGCACACTCCTTAACTGTAGTCAGTACTTAACTGTGACGAAGAAAATCACAAAATGACAGATTGGCAATCTACAGTCAAACTATTTGCAGCATTGTAATAACGATCTCTGTCCATAACAACCCTGTAAACAATAATTTTTACATCATCCTCTTGAATTAGCAAATTTTTCTTCCATTCTTCAGTATTCATCCTTGTAGAATAAATAACCAAATTTACTGCACACATTATTCAAACAAACACTCTTAGTAACTTATTGTCACATCAAATAAAGAATTACAGCAAATGGCATACTCAGCCACTACAGAATATTTCCACATGTTCAGTGCAAAGACGAACATGAGCTTCTGTTTTGTGCTAGATACACAAAGTTGATACACATTGCCTTCACGTGTTCAGATGTAACACTGGCAGGAAAAATTTCTACAGTCATTACTAACAGACAGACATATAAGCCATAACTTCAATTTTAGTTCTACAATAAATTAACCAGTCTATTCGTACCAAGTGAATAACTGTCTTCGTAACTAACAACTTATGTCAAACATTACGTTTCCGTAATTTTGCTTGAGCTTCACGCAGAAGAAGATCGAATGAATTCTCATTATGAGGACGACTTCTACTTCTCCACGCATTCTGTGCAACAGCCAGATTCTCATCATGTGTCGCTATTCCATCTAGAGAAACAGAAAAATAAAAAAACAAAAATTATTCTTGCACATAATTCTGAAAAATCCTATTTAACAACTACAGTACCAACACTGTAATGCAGAATACATCAGCCTCACCACCAACACACTCAGGCAGAGAATAAACGACCACAGACAAGCAAACCAGTTGCAGCACATGCAGCACCACACAACAAATATTTTGATTCCTGTTACAGTACCAGAGTTGTAAGAGCCCTACCACTCCAAGTAATAGCTCACCAATTTATAACAAAAATCCAGGCAGCTGCCAAGCCTCAACATAAGATAATCACAGCTCCATACAACACTCATCAGTTAAACCAGCAAATTTTCAAATTTTCAATTTTCCAGCCCCAGCCTAGTTCGCCACCTGGTTGTTAGGTTTACTACCAATAGTATCCTTCTACCGTACTGCAGTGTCCTACAACTCGAGTCTGATGGAGAGCTGGCCTAGTCAATGAAACATAGCGATCGCGCAACCGCGTGGTAAATGTGTTGACACATGACACCGGGTGACCGACGTCACGGGCAAGGTTTTGTATGTCGGTCAGAGATACGGGCGATATGAATGGGCTGACTACTGGCTGCTAACTGTACCCCGGCCGGTGTATAGGCTGGGGCGCGTGGCTTCACGGCACGGCACAAAGCCAGCTGTGGGCTTGACTGTCCTTCGTACTACTGGTTTGCACACAGCAACTGAATCAAATTAAAAGATAAAAAATAATCATTACCATATCTACGTATTATTCTAACCAATGCCACTGGTTTACCTGTATTGGGCGTGGCCCGGGGCAGCTCCTGACTCGGCCGGAACTCATGCCCAGTCCTTGAGCGGAGGTGATGCTGTGGCTGGCGGTGCTGCTGCTCTGGAAACTCGGGTTCGCTATCCCCAGTGATATACGACACCCCTGACGGAAGGCGGTCTTGATAGAGGGCTGAAGTAAAGAGTGGGAGTGAACAGGGAGGTGAGGCCTCTGCAACTGGCAGGTGGTTTGAGCTTGTTCCTGGGGAATTATGCTGCAGAGTGCAGTTGGGGCTGGGTTACAGCTCCCGTTAAGATTTGTAGGCAGTAGCTGCCTTCTAGCTTGCCACTTCGCACCACTCCTATTGGGAGTATGGCGTAAAGGTAAGTACTAAAGTCGGCTCCACAAAGGCCGAGCAGGTGACGATGATTCCTTGCTAGGTGTATAGTGAAGCTGAGGCAGAGTCGACCAGAGTCGTACCCGATTACTCCAATCGGCGACAGCTCAGCGTGGTGGTTAGAGTAGTGGGTTTACTGTGGATGTCTGACAACAACATGGGTGTTGACCAAAGGTGGGCAGACCTCCAGAACCAGTCTATCGCTCTTTCCGGCGACAGTTTAGCACGGTGGATGGAGTGAATTGGCTGGGCTCTTCTGGCCGATCAAACGCATTCCCTATAGCGCAGGTCAGAAGATGACATCAGCTGGACTGTGGTGGATGGATGGAGACCGCTGTTGAAGGGTGGGCGGCACAGTAGCGTGGCAGTATGAAGAACTGAATGAAAGTGTTTGAACGAGAATGAATATTAGCTAATGTAGACACTTCAGAAACAGTTTGTGATTATTACACTTTAATATTACATTCAAAGTTTTGTCTAAATAGGTTGTTACAGCTCTAGTATGGAAATAGGTATTTATAAAATACTAACACTTGCGAAGTAGAGAACTAAAACGCTTGTAGTGTGACAGGCCTGCCAGGGCATCTAGCTAATATTTCCAGGAGTTATTTTTCATAACTTATCACACTGTGATTTCTACACCACGTTGAGTGTGATTCAAACCACTTTCTGACGGGAAGTCACGCCACTTTTGACACAAAGTACGTCATGTTTTTCTCGATATTCCCATCACATGATTTCTGTATCACACGCCAATCATGTGTGCACACACAAGCCTGACGACCAACGTCCTGACTTCACATTGGTGGAAAACTTTCCCCTCCACTCCAATCATGCTGCTATATTATACTGTGCCAAGCTTGGAGACGCCCTACTTCTCTGAGTGATGCCAGACCCCATGTGATGTCATCCCAGGCCACTTTGCCTGCCTGGGATGACTTCGCTGGACATAACCATGAAATTGTTTTTAATGTTGTTAATATATTTTATTGCATTTGCCACATCAGCTCTCTCAGACTCGCACAGTAAGTGATTGCATAATTGCACTTGTATCTCGTGTCTTGTTTTCAATTAATTAAATGTGTTAAATTGACATAGTTTTGTTTTTATAAGGTGTTTGTGACTCCCCTACCGTTTCTGCACCACAAATTGGTGGCAGTGTTTTGGATGTTACTCCAGATGGTTGTAACTGCAACCCACTCCGAAGGGTTATAGGTTATATGTGATAGGCGTTAGGTCATTGAAAACAGTGTTAGATTTTTCCACGACTATTCAATAACTTTTGTTTCTTTTCTGCCTTTATTCACACAGTGTGTTATGAACACGAATAGTTAAAATGTGATAGATTTGAGCACCGCTGCAGAGGCAATTTTTAATATGCCCTGAAGCATTTAGGATTGTGCACATTTCAGTTGATAATTTGAATCCAATTTATCGCGAGAAGGGAGAGTTGCAGGATTATAACTAACACTTATATTGCAGGAAATAATATCATTTGGAAGTCACGTATATTCATGGACCTATGAATAGTAGAGTAACTGGTAGTGTTGATTGTCAGGTGGATCTGGAAGACATAACTCCACACACTTGGGTTCGAGTTGAATATTGTAGAAATTTTTTAAATTCTGCCCCGCTTCCTTGCTGCATTCTGCAAAATCATTACAGTGTTATGCTCAGACGCTTATTATTTCAGTGGCAAGAAGGGAAAGTTGTAGATTTTACAGTGCTGACTATTTACAATATAACGACTGGTACGGAAACGTTGAGAGGTTTGGAAGATTATTCTTACCATTTGATACAGAAATTCTTTCCCAAACACACATCTTTTGATCTGTCCAAAGTAGAACCATTCTGCGCTAAACTGAATGTGTTGGCTACAGGTTCGGGATTGCAAATAGCTTTCAAAGGGAAACCAAAATGCTCTTTTCTGACATCATATAAAGTATATGAATACGAGAATTCTTCCGAACGAGTAATGTTGGAAACTGAGGTTCACATTGTGAGACTATTTATACCTAGAGATAGTGTCCATCCAGAATTTGAAATAGAGAGGCTTGATTTAGTTTCAAATACAGAACTGTCGACGTTGAAACTAAACCTATACATATTAGATCGCATAAAGATACTCAAAAGAAATGGATTTAAAAAGTTGAAGGACAAGTTGAATGACAAGCTTAGGGAAAATCAGCCATTGCAGTTTCATTACTACATGCTGCACAATGTAAAACAGAAACCAAATGAAGATGTGCAAGCATTCGCTGATAGGTGTTGCAAATTACATGAGAAAACCGTTCAACAGTTAGATGATCCAGAGAAACAAGAAAATTTGAAATCAGGAAGCAGAGAAAAGGTTACTAGCAGTATTTACTGATGGGTTACATGGTAACGTAGGTCAACAGTTGAGATATAAATTACCGCAGACCATGGACGAAGCCGGGCGAATGGCTCTAGCGTTAGAGGTTACAGAGGCGCATCAAGAACGCAAAACCAATTTGATGATCCCAATAGGAGGAAAAAGGTGTATAACATAGTCTCACGGCAAACAAGTGTGGCATGGGGTAACGCTAGACATGGCAAAAAGACTTCCATGAACAGAGGTTATGGAAGAGGTTATAACCCATGTACCCGTGGTTCGAGTGATAACGGTAGAAAGAGTCAATCGTGAGTAGGTGTTTCTCCCAAGAACATGAGTCATGGGCAAGAACAGAATAATAACAACATCAAATGTTTCAATTTAAGGACACTTTGGGCATGTGATAAGGGAATGCCGAAGTTTTGTAAATCCTCAACGAACCCATGGACCTAGCGTACGGCTCTAGAGAAACTAGTGGAAACATGCATAATGGTCGCCCGAACGCAAGAGGCCGAGTGTCAGCCCCGGGCACCACACTGCAGTAATTACAGTTAAAGGGGGAAATAAGACTTTAGTATCTGTTCTTGTCTAGGGCCAGTCTCACTTGTTCTTAATCGACACAGGATCCGATGTATCTCTAGTGAGACCTAGCGTCACATCAGGAATATCGTCAATGTATCTCAGTTAGGAACAAAAAGTGTTACTGGAGATTCTCTACGGATCCCAGGTACCCAATATATTGAGTTGTGGGTGAACGGTCAATGTTACCCATAATGGTTCCTTGTGTGCACATCAGGGCGTTCCTTTCGAGGGAATACTTGGAACATATTTTCTCAGTTTTTATGATGACAGAATCAACTTGAAAGAACAAACCTTATATCTTACAGATACAATTGATCTAGAGATGTATAATTCACTTACATGTGTAATTGAGGAGGAAAAATGGAAACAAGCTGACAGTCTGGCCCACTCTGAACTTGGATCCAGAATATTAGATGATGATCAATACTGCGAAGCAAAAGTAAAACAAAATAAGATTCTGCCACCATAATTGGAGATGATAACAGAAGTTGCTTTATACAGGGCGGGTTGGGATGCTGACTCGAAATTGCTTCTTATCGAACCAACATTGACAAATGTACCAGGCATCCATGTAGCAAGGTCAGTATGTAACTTAATTCTTACCGGTAAGAGCCTCAAAGAGGACGAGGTGTGTTGTGAACGGAGCAATGCGGCTACAGTTAATATAGGGACATGTGATGTATTCAGAGAGACGAATCTGGTGGATGGGGTGAACGACCATCAGGGTACCTGTGTAGCAGTAGATAAGGTACTTATGAGGGCGAGTGACCAGAATAATGATATCCCCTTTGTTTAGGGTCAAAGGGAAGCATCCCAGTGTTTCGTTCCTCTCATTGCGATCACTTCAAAGGGGACAAGAGGACATGGTGTCCTAGGCGCACGGAAGATGTACGGGCGACATGTAAAGTAGGCAGTCATGTTGAGAGGACCATCAACAGGGTTAGTCGAGAAATATTCAAGGATGCGAGCAAGCCTTGGAGAGCGTCAAAACAGTCAGTACAGGCTGTGACAAAAAATAGTGAACATTACAAATGAGATGCTTTTTGTGCCAAAAGGTACAGTAATAGGATTTGTCACACTTGTCAGAGACATTACTGGAGTACTATGTGTTAATAGTAAAAGCGTACCCTGACTATCCGAGAGAAGTTGTGTTGAGTCGGAACATAAAGAGTTAGTGCTGCCACAAACAGAACGGGAGAAAATCCTCGCAGATGTCCCTATAACTAATTATGTGAAATATTCACTTCCATACTCCGAAGCAGTTAAAATCCCCTCAAGTTGTAGAAGCCAAAAGAATGAGTGAAACAGTTTGCGAGGTCACGAAACAGGGCAAAATGTGTTGCTGTGTACATCAAAGCCGTCGAGATGATAGATACTGAGCAGAGGTAGTTCCGATTCCAAATTAAAACCCAGAGTCCTGTCACTGAAATGTCATAGAAATTTGAAAGGTCACAGAAATTTGAAAAGTCACAGAAATTTGAAAAGTCGCAGAAACAGAGAAGTTAAGTTTGAAAAGACGCGCAAAATGAAGAATCTGTACCAATATCACATTGTTCACGTGAAGTTAAAATAGAAGCAGAGACCCAAGGAAGTCAGAGTGTGAATTACTCATATAGCAAATACTGTGTTTCGGCGTGTATAGGCTGCACATTTTTACTAACGTAGAGTACATTTTAATGTTTTAATTCTTAAAGGCAGGATGGAAAAAGGAAGGGGTGGGGAGGAGGAGAAAAAAACACACACACACGCACACTTGTGCAGTTATTTGTTTGCTCATGTTCATAAACAAAATAACCATCCCACACGTGTAAAATGTAAACATGTTGGAGCTCGCCCATAGATGTAGTGCATGAGAAAATAATTTCTCTACTGTACAAGAGAAAGATATCTTACGTAGTTTGCACGCCCGCCGTGGCTCTACAAGTGCACATTTTGATAAGATGCCATTTTGTGTAATATGTTGCTGTAGTTTTGTTTTCTCAAGTCACGTTACCATCTGTGGAATAGCAATTGCGTGATTTATATTCGTAGACATAGCAACACAATACACATTATCTGTCACAAATGTTTTGTAGGGGAGAAATTAAGTCTGAATTTATTATGTTTGTATGGAATAGTGACTTAATATTTACAGGAATACAAAAATTCAGTGCGGCATATACTTGAAACGTTAATTATCACTAATTTTTCGTCAAAAACTTTTGGTGCGACTTATACACGCATACGGCCTATACACACCAAAATATGGAATTTGCATTTCAGTGATTAAGAAGGGTAGTGCATTAACAGAATTACCTAAATTAGCAAAAATTCCACAATTACCAAAATACGACTTATATAGATAGAGAAAATTGTATGAGACAAGTTGAAGCAATTGAGTAAGAGTGATTTTAATATAATGTTCCCAGTGTTAATGAAGTCTGCTTATATATTCCAAGTGGAAGATAGTTTGAATTTTGGTGGCACAAATTTATTGAAGCATAAAATAGATACAGGTGTGGCCAGACCAATAAAGCCGAACCCATATAGAGTACCGCAAGCCTTAAAGTTAGTAATCGCAGAACAAGTAAAAGACATGCTTGATAAAGGGAATATTTCAGAGAGTAAATCACCTTGGCAGTTTCCCGTAGTTATTGTGAAACAAAGAAATAAGGACAGTTCATTTAAAATGAGATTTTGCATAGATTTCCGTCAGCTTAACAAGGTCACAAAGCAGGACCCTTATCCGGTACCAAACGTCACTGAAATGTTAGATTCTTTGCATGGATCTAAGTATTTTTCAAATTTGGATTTAGCGAGTGGATACTTCCAAATTGAGTTAGAAGAGAGTGATAGAGAGAAAACTAGTTTTGCCGCATTCATTGGAAATTATGAGTTCAATAGACTCCAATTTAGATTGTGTAATGCCCCAGCATCATTTGAGAGGTTAATGGAGAACTATGTTCTAACAGGTTTGTTAGGTGATCTATGTTTAGTATAACTTGACAACGTTATAATTTTCAGTAGTACTGTGAGAGAACATGCAGAGCGCACGAGTAACATTTTGGAGACACTAGAGGAAACAAATTTGTGAATTCAACCTAATAAATGCTCATTTTTGCAAGATAGTGTAGAGTACTTAGGGCATGTTGTAAGTTCAAAAGGCATAGAACCAAATCAGAAGAATTTGCAAGCAATTAAAAAACTCCCCAGACATAAAAATGTTACTGAAGTTCGCTCAGTAGTTGGTTTTATTTCAGTATTAAAGGAAGTTCCTACTGAATTTCACGGAGATAGCTGGACCACTGACTCAGAACAGGAATAAGCTTTCCAAATGTTGAAAGAAAAACTTATTTGGTATCCAGGTCTCGTACATCCAGATTTTTCACAACCATTTGTCGTTGTTTGTCACAACCATGAGTATAGACGCAAGTAATTGTCCTGTCTCAGATGAGGAATGGACATGAGAAACCAATTGCCTATGCTAGTAGACAAATTGAGCAGAGATGAATTATAGTACTACAGAAAAAGTATTACATGCCTTGGTTTTTGCTATAAAACAATTCAAAGTTTATTTGTATGGACGTAAGTTTACCGTTATCGCTGACCATGCTGCATTGAGATGGCTATTGAATTTGAAAGACCCAATTTCGAGACTCACTAGATGGGCATTTTCTCTGTCAGACTATGATTTTGAAGTAATCCATAAACCAGGTAAGAATCATGCAAATGCCGACTGTTTGTCACAAATGGTAAATGCGATAGAATTAACAGACTTAACATTAAGAAGGAACAGAATGAGGATAAAAGTGTCAAAGCATAATTAATCAAACAGACAAAAGAAATTTCATTATTTACAGGAAAGGTATCCTACGTAAAAGAGAAGGAGATACAATTTTTAGTAGTTGTTCCAAAGTCTCTCGTGCCAAGAGTAGTTAGTCACCACCATGTCACACCATTTTCTGCTCACCAAGGAGTGAAACAAACACAGAACCTTCTCAAATCATTGTACTGGTGGCCAACCTTAAATAAGGATGTAGAGGAATACATTGTAAATTGTGATGATTGTCTTAGGATAAAAAAGTACTAAAATGACAAAAGTACCGTTACGTTCTTTGCTGCAAGTGACTTCTCCTTTTCAGTTGTACCTTTAGATATTTTAGAACCTTTGCCACAGAGCGAGAAAGGTAATAAATGTGTTTTAACTTTCAGTGACTATTTTACGAGATATTGTGAGGCAATAACCATTCCTGACCAATCTGCAGAAACAGTAGCTAAACATTTTGTACAGCAAATTATTTTAAGATATGATTGTCCACGAAGCTTACTCACAGATCAGGGAAGGAACTTCATCTCTAGGTTACTGTTAAAAACTTGTATATTGCAAAAAAACTGAGAAACTACTACAGACAACCCTCTTCAGACCCCAACGTAACGGAGTGGTGAGAGACTTCATTGAACCCTACCGGACAAGAGCTCTCATTATGTCAATGAGTATGACAGTATTGGGAAGAGTACTTACCTTATGCAGTATATGCATATAGAACAGTCCTACATTCCGCAATGGGTTATAGCCCTCATTGTTTATTGTACGGGAAAGAAGTTAGGTTGGCCCCCTTGGGTGAATCAGTAGTCAACCAGATACTTTAGAAGGAGAGGTTCTACTGCCAAGGAACATATAAATATTTCAACTAAAAAGTTAAAAGAAGCACATGAGATAGCCAGGGAAAGAAATACGGTAGCCTTTGATAAATAGAATGAATATTACGATAAAATAACTAAATCACCAGATATTGAGGTAAGTGATTACATGTATTTACACATGCCAAGTGTTAAGAAAGGTAGAGTATCAAATTTTCACAAATACTTGTCTGGACCTTAGAAAGTTTTAAAAAAACAGCTCAGTCACATTTGAAGCATTATTAGATAAGAGAAAAGTTATTGTGCACAGTGATAGGTTAAAGTTTGTCAAGTAATTCCACAGAGCAAGAGAGCTCGTGTCTTAGTAAGAAAGACAAAAGATGTAAGGAAAGTATTCCAAGTTATTGATGAAGTAGAATCAGTTGAGAAATTTTGTGATGAGGATGATATCAATAGAGTTAAGGGAAGAAAACATTGAAATAAAAGTTGGCTCTAAGTCACACCCGATTTCAGGAGAAGAGATAGGTGAGGTAGAATAAATATATGCTGAAAGCCCTAAGGACGATAGCACACTTGATGAAAATGAGAATAATGATATTGATACTGATGATGTTTGGGAACCTTCACATTATTTTAAAGATAAAATTCGTGAAGTAGGTGAACATAGTGTTAGATATAATTTGCATTCTAATGTAAGAAACCCCTCAGTGGAAGAGGTAGCAGAAATAAGTGATGCGTAGACTGAAAACACAATGTTATCTAAATCTAGTGATAGTTAAGAAATTCAATGCAAATAACTATGTGAGAGGTATATTGGTTTGCATTGCAGATCACACCATAGGCGCAGGCATGATTCTGGTCCAAGAAATGGACGTTGTGTAAACGGGTGACAGATGGAAGATAGTGCTAGACGTTCCCATCAGAGAAATGGGGAGAACTACCCAAGAATTTAGGAAGCAGTTGGACTTAATCACAGGAATAGACTTTTCTACGGACCCAGACTTTGAAACTCCATTTGCAGAAATCATCCTTAATAAATTAATTGCGGAGTTAGAGGAAGAAGTATCGGAATTAATGTTGATATCGCCTAGGACTCAAATCTTGTGACAAACGAGGTTTGATAGATGCAGGTGGTAGCAATATGAAATTTCTGTTTGGTACACTTATAAATATGATTATATCTGCATTCACCAAATCACTAGTGAATTGGGGATGAGAATGGATAAATTAACTTATGTAGTAGAGAAACAATTGACTCTCGTGAAATGGATAAATTCTAGAGTAGAGAAAAATGCAGAAGACGTAGAAATTTTGTCAAAAGAATTGATGTTAACTATAAAATATATGTATGCGATGAGTGGAAGACTTTATAGGGTTTCTGTTAACCTTGTAAAGGTGGTGAAATATACTAGTTTGTTGAGAGAAATTAGAATTGACTCTTCAGGTTTACAAACAGGAAGTAACAAAAATAAAAACAACATTAGATATTATAGTGATTGGTAGGTTGCCTACTTCTTTACTTACGTCTGGAAATTTGTTTGAAGTAACAACCGTACACAGCACGCTTGCTACGACTGACAGAATACAGTTGATAATTGAGTTTCCATTGAAATCCACAAATAGGTATTTCAAAATTTACAGAGCTTACCCCTTTCCAGTGTTTGAAGAAAAATTAGGTATATATGTTCAAATTTTACCAGATAAACCTTACATAGAGTTGTCTGAAAACAGACAATTTTATGCATTGATGTTTGAAGCAGATATGGGTCAATGTAAAGGCGGAAATAATATAGTAGGGTATGTCTGGCTATGTTCCAACATTTTCTATAAAGGTTCCAAATTGTTTGGCAAACATGATATTGTCGCAGTCTCACCAAGATTACACATTATGCAAAAGAGAAGTTCTAAGTAACTCGTTCATGCCGGTTTTTATTAGGTCAGTAGATGGTACTAGTTGGATTTATTCAGTACCAGGGAAAATAAAAATTACTAAGCTTTGTCCTGATGGGATAAGTGGAACGCACGTGGTGGAGGAGTGGATCTCTGCGCAGGGAGTCATGTTCCAGGTAAGCAATTGCATGCTACTAAATGAAAAAGTTCATGTGTTACCTCATAGTAACAAGAGCATGCATTTAAAGTATAACTTTAAAGAAGTTAAATTTCCTAAAGTACAGTCCTTGCTAACCAGTCAAGAGCAAGAGTTGATTTCATCCATAAAATCAGACTTTAAAATTAATTGATAAAATCTAAGTCCAGAGGAAGATGTAGATTTAAAGCATTTCATGTCCAAAATACAAAGTCTGAAGCATCAGAAACTTCTAAGTAGAGATGGGCCGATACCAATACCAATTAACCGGCTGATATCACGACCATCGGCATTTGAACATTATTTGCCGATTATTATTCACCGATTTATTTAACACAATGTTAAATAACCCTGCATGCTACATCTTGTAAAACATTAATTTACCGCATCCATCAATCAGATATTCTGTCTGAAACCCAAAATATATTCAGAACAATTGTTTTTCAATGATATGTTCCCGTTGTTTACATTTTACAGTATTTTCTGTTGGTACATTCGCCAAAGATTGTTTGCATCATTCATTTTTGGACACTACGTGAATGCAAAACAACGCAGTTAATCAAAAACTAGAGTTATCGATAGTATTGTTTACAGTCCACAAAAGTTTTTTGTTTTATTTTCTTCTTACATTTTTACTGTTTATACTGCATTTGTATGTTGGCGACAATGAGAAAGCAACCTGTATTCTTATTCTTATTATGCGTTTACTGCACTTGTACTTTGGCGGCAATGAAAACACTGTTGTTATTGAAAATGATGAGTGAACGCAAACACACAAGATTTTGATGGGTGTAGTTCTTATTGGAAACTGTCAGCTGCAGTTCTGGTTAGAGTGTTAAGACTCGGAAAGTAATAATTGGCAAAAATTGTCGCACATAAATCAGTTGTCAATTTAACCAAGGGATTGAGTATGGCTCGGCCAACGATGGAATACTAAGTGAAAAAATTAATATAAATAAAAAAAACTGTTGCTTAATTTTCAGTGAATATTTAATATTAAACTAATTTCAAAAAATTCTTTTCAATGACATCTTTAGGCTGTTGGTTTAAACAAACATGCATGTTGAGGTTATGTATGGTATTTCTTAGATCTAATATCAAAGTCAGCATCATCAGATTGCAGTAAGTTTTGAAGGTTGACTTTAATGAACTCAGTTTGTAATTAATGCTGTATTGTCTGGTAACATTTTTTCCTTGACTGTTAAGTGACTTATTTGCCCAGTTAAATTGTCTATCTTATCATTTATTATCAAAATTAGTGTTGTAATTCATTTCTATACTGTAGACACTCAATACAAAGTGCTTAAAATGTTCACAAAACTGAATACTTAAAACCTCTTTGTTCTGTGGGCCATCACTGTGGGAGACCTCACACTCGTGTCCGGTTCCTGAGGTGACAGCCGGGCGAGATGCTGACCAGGTGTTCACACGCTGCCCTCCTACGTTCGGAAGGTAGCCGCAGCCAAAACGCACACCTCTATTCCCGAGGAACGAGCAGATGTCCTAGAGATGAGTACGAGTTCAAGCACTGTTCGAGTCACGCAGTAGACATTAGCGACGACCACCACGACGTGTTTCAAGAACTCAATTATACATCGTGATTAATTGTTGTGTTCGAAGAAGAGCAATAGTGAGTGAAAAGCAGAGCATAGTGAACATTAAAATCTTTCTAATATTTCTGTAAATAATATTTCATTAGTACTCAACAATTCAAAGAGCAACGGACTAAAATATGATATGTTTATTTATTTTTTTCCCTCAATACAATTGTATAAAGCATGATTATTATGATATTATAAAACAAATAATGTAAGCGTATGTAATATGAGTTACATGAGAAAAAAATTAAATTTTTTATGTATATATTATGAATTTTTAAGAAAGGTTAATTGGGGGGGGGGGGGGGAGAGAGAGAGACACACACACACACACACACTCTCTCTCTCACTTTTATTAAGATGGACTTTCTGAACATTTAAATAAAAATATACATCAAAATATCAAATAAGGAATATAAAAAATATTAATAAACTTTCATATGAAATAAGAGACAGAACTAAACTAAATATTTGCGATTTGTGTTTAATGTGTGCCATGTATGTAAATTTGTGTTTCAGCTTTACCAACACATACTTTGAAAAATTACAACAGCAAGTTAAAATCAATATTATGTAATGAGGAAGATGACATGGTATTACCCCTATAAATTCAATTGAGGTGAAATTTTTTTTACATTATTTTAATGGTTAACTTATTTCACTTTTTAATGATTCTTTTATATATTGTTGACCCAGAGTGAGAAAACAATTTCATAAACTTACAAAAAACTAAGACTCGTATCTCAATGCTGCTAGGCTGGTTGCTGCTATCTGATCAACTGGAAACTTGAACTTCTGTTGGTGGCAAGCTCCACATCCTGTTGATTCTGATAGAACAGTTGCACTCCCAGACTCTAAACTTCAAACATCTTCACATTACTGACCAGCCCAGCTATACCTACAGACAAATATCTTTCTAAAGTTTTGATCAGTCCGAATACAATTTTTCTAAAAGAGGGAGTGGCATAGTGCCACGGGCCTGCCAGGGCATGTAGCAAATATTTCCAGCAGTTACTTTTTATAACTTGTCACACTGTTTCTTGCAGCCGGAAGCTGTATCCATTCCGATACTGCCTGCTGTGATTTCTACACCACGCGAGTGTGATTCAAACCACTTTCTGATGGGAAGTCACGCCATTTTTGACGGGAAGTACGTTCTGTTTTTCTGGATATTCCAGTCACATGAGTTCTGTATCATGCGCCCAATCATGTGCGCACACACCAGCCTGATGACCAACGCCCTGCCCACGCCCCAACTTCACATTGGTGGGAGACTTTCCTCCACTCCAGTCATGTTGCTATATTATACTGTGCCAAATCTGGATACGCCCTACTTCTCAGAGTGACGCCAGAGAGTTCACTTTGCCTGCCCGGGAAGACTCTACTGGACAACACCTGAGAGACCATTTCCTCCATCACTGCGACATCATGAAATTATTTTTAACATCATTAATATGTTTCATTGCATTGGCCATGTCAGATCTCTCAGACTGGCACAGTAAGTGATTGAATAATTGCACTTGTATCTCTTGTCATGTTTTAAATTCATTGATTGTAGTGCTGAGCCGATACAGACACCTGATGGCAAAAATCAGCAGATATTAGTAATATCTGCATGTCCAGAACCCATATTATTTTTAGCTGATATTGAGACCTGATATAAACCAGATGATGATAGGGTAGCAATGTTGGTGTAAGAGGGGCTGAACTGCTGCCTTTTTTAGTCAGCAGTTGCCATTATTATTCCAAGCACTAAACTGATAGAGTCACTCATGGATAGCACAGAGAGGAAGGGACATGCCTCTCTACTGTGAGATAATCATCTACAGGAATAGGAAAGAGTGATGAAGAAAGAGAGAAATGCCCCTCCCACTCCATTATGGCAGCCTGCCCTAACAGACACTTTAGGAGATAATCATCTACAGCTTGTGGTGTGGGTTGCCCAATTACCAGCTTTGCAGGAGTTGCAAAAATGCTCCCCCTTGTCATATCAGTATTTAAAATCTTTTAAAAACAATGACTCTAACATTCATAATCTGGGAACTGGCAGTGCTTCAATTTTACTCTCAGTAAAATAAGGGCGTGCTGAATTAAAAAACTAAACATATTAATAATTTTTAATTTTCTAGATATGAATAAAGTTGAATTATGCTGAGAATTGTGATATACTACCTTGGGGATTTAATATTTTCAACATAAATTGCTTAAATGGCCATGACCTAAATTAAAAAATTAATTACTAAAGTATATTTTGAGTGCTGCTTTTAAGCTATGATTTTGAAGAATTAATGTGAAATTAATTTCCCTTTAAACATCAAATAGTATATTGTGACACTGACTTTAATGCAGATTTTCATCAGATTCCCAAAATACTTTTAGTGCTAGTAGAAGTCTTTCAGTCCATTACTCATATGTCCATTGTATTGGTATAGGATATTGGATGTATCGGCAGGAAGTATCGGTTCGTATCGGCATCTGCAAAAACCTGTATCAGCTCAGCGCTAATTGATTGTGTTAAATTGACTTAGTTTTGTTTTTATGAGGTGTTTGTGAATCGCCTACTGCTCATACACAACACTCTATTTCTGTTAAAACATCCTTTGAAATTTTTTGTGTTACGATAGTTGGGTACTCAGTGTTTTTATACTCTTGCGTCCTTTGGAGTGAAATATGTATGTTTATATATGTATATATATATGCATGATTATATATGTAGTTGTTTTCAAAAGGTTCAAGTTCCCGACAATTCAGAAACATCTGTGTTTAGTTCTTCTAAAACAGTGAGGTCAAGAAAGTATTAATTATGTAATTTTCACCAATTTCTATTAATTGTCATCGATAAGGTAATGCCGCGCCATCACAAATTTTGGCCAGTCATGATGAAACAATCTGTAAACTCCTTTTAGTGTTGCTTCATTAATATATTGTTTGCAAACAGTAACCCTCGTGCACTGATGCACAAGATCCATGACATACAGCAAATAAGCTAAAAAATAATTGACAATAATTTAAACTGGTACCTTGGAAAAAAATGTATGTAATTACGCTATCTATGCTACACAAAGGCATTCTGATATTTTGCCTATATTGATCAGCATTTCATAAAAAAATTGTTACAGTTTTGCAAGTTGCTGTATAAATGATTTTCTTAGCGAGAACTGGTTTACTGAAAGTGTAATGCATTTTAAATATTGTTATTTTAGCTGCTTTGCTCATGAAGGGGTCGAGTTCCTGAAGGTTCTTATTACAACTGTATTCAAATATACGCTTGAATTTCATTAGCAATATCAATTGTCTGTTATGTCTAACATTTTGGGATGGCCTCATAGATTTTACTGCATTACGAGTTAATTCTGCCTGAAATGGCTAACTGAAAGGGTTATTCCATAAATTATTGCTGTACTGATAATAAGCTTGTGCTCTTAACAGTAAGGACATCTTGCTTTTGCTGCAACTGACATTGTGAGACTTGAGAGCTCCTCAAGTTTGTTTAAAAACTTAACAAAAACAGCCCAGAGAGGAAACGTTGGCATTTGGTTTAAGTGAAAGCACGATATTGCATACAATTAGTAATTTTATGAAAAACTGCTAAATGGTTAAAATTAGGGGTGGGACGATACCATGTTTTCAATACTCGATACTCAATACAGTTTTCAGCTCGATACCCACAATACTCTATTCTCTTGAGTAAAAAAATTTCACTAATGCAGTCAAATTTTTGTAAATTCATTTTCATTGTTCTCAACCAAATTTATGATAAAGTTTAAAATCAAAGAAAAATCACGCAAGATAATATTACAGATGATGGGAACAAATTTTAAATTTATATAACTGAGCGGTCGGAGAGCCAAGTGTTAAAAAAATTATAAATATTTATATGATACTAAAAGAACATATCAAGCATGTCAACTTTCAAACTAAGAAAGCTTAATAATATTTATTTAGAAAAACAAGCATTACATTTTTTTCTGGATTGTCAGATAGAGGAAATATGGGAATTGTTTATCGCTAGATAAAACACATTAGCAATTGTTCCATTACCGGAAGTAACATAAATTTATTATTCTGCTTGTTGGTTTACATTGGTTGTTTTCACAGATTGTGCACACACTACACAAGTAAAATAAATATTAAAAACCCTTTGTACACACAAATGGAACGTAGAAAAAAATGTAGTTGCATTCAGAATAATGAACATAAGTTCACAAAATTTTTACAGTCCTAGAAACGTAGCGCAGCTGCAATGTATCCTTAAGCCACAGTTGCTCTGTATACGAATAAATCAGTAAGTGTAAATAAACAAATGCTATGATCAATGTAGGTTACCATTCCAATCTACCTTAGATTTGTTATGGCTAAGTCATACTGCTGGGCCTCCTTTAATTTTATTGCCAGTGGATTGGATGGGGTTGGGAGAGAACTTAAGCTGAACGTCTTTCATGAGACTGCATTTTTTTTGCACTTATGAGACTGTATTATCTTTAATTACTAGACGTGGGACGATACCACACTTTCGATACTCGATACTCAATACTGTTTAAAGCATAATACCTTCGATACTTTTGATACTCTATACCTTCAGTAAAAAATAAATTAAAAGTTTCAATGATGTACTCAAAATCAGAAATAATTGTTTGCAGTTTAAAGATTCAATAAAGTTGAAAATAAAAACATATTACAGCGCATTAAGAAAAAAATATACCTATATCACGTTGAATACACTGACATTACGGGATTTGTTAAAAATAAACAGTTTTAGCACTTATTCACAGCATGGTTAAAACATTTTTTTTTAAAATCATTTTTCAAGCTCGAGTGATTGTAATGGAAATTATTTCTCAACCATGAACCACTGTGAATAAATGCATAAACAAAACAAACGTTAACAAAAGTGTTCAATTCAGCATTGCCAACTGTGACAGAATTTAGGTTGTGTAGCATGTAGCAGAATAGAAGTAGCCGAATAAAATTTCAATCTTAGTAGCCATTTTTCATACAGTAAATTTTCTATTTTTATATTTTATGTATTTTCTCTTTGTTCCAAAATAAACGTGCGAGAGTACAAATTACGCATTGTAATTGCATTATCAGTTATCAAATGTGGGGAATCGCAGACAGCCCCCTGCGACGAACATGGTTGGCCCCGGAATGAAAACGGCCGGCCACAAAATAAGTAATTAACATTACCATAGTGCAGTAATAAGAATTATTATTGTAGTGTATAATTTGTTAAAGTTTAGAGGATAACAAAATTATATTTGTGACCTGATTTTTGAAATGGTATACCATGCTCGTTCGGAACGCATTAAGGCAACTTGATAGTCAACAGAGTGGCAACGCTGTTTGATATGAATTATATGGCAGCTGCCTTTGTATATTTCAGAGCTTGGCTGCTGATTGATCGTATATTTTATGTGACAGAGTAATACTCATTAGCGATCAAATTATTGCCTACTATTATGGAGATGCTAACGTTATTACTAGGGCCCTCTGATTGTCGCGATTGCGAAAAAACGGCGACAAACGTGAAATTACATGAAAATCTTGTTTTTAAGCCAAGTTTACTTAAATCTGAACTTAAACACAAAAAAAATTTGTAAAAACAACAAAAATTCACCTTATTTGCACCATTACACATGCGGAAGCGTGCTTTCTGCAAATTCGCGCGATGTAAAAAAAAAAAAAAAAAAAAAAAAAAAAAAAAAAAAAAAAAAAAAAAAAAAAAAAAACTTTGTGAAGCTCAAAAGAAGCATCATCTCAAAAATGAAAAATATTTTTACAAATATTGTTTACAACCTGCTTACACTTCACATGCAGGAAAGACGACATGTGCAAAACACTACTTCCAAAGAAATGTTTCAAGCAGATAAATTAGTTAAATGAACTTCCCAATGTCAAACTGTAAATTCAAACTTAAAATAATAAAGCTGTAGTACAAATGGAATGGTCCATTTGCACACATTAATTTTCCCGTTAATGTGACCGGCCATGTTGACTGTTTTTATTCAGACGTGCCCATAGACTGTGTAGTGCTTAAAGTGACTGCATAGAGTCAAGTTTTCTCAATAAGCGCCAGTATAAATTGTCCCTTGCCAAACAAATAACATTGAGCTTCCTGGCCATGAGTTAATCAATTTGAAGGACTATCGTGATCGCTCAAGGCCAAGTTTTATTTACTTCCTTGTTTTTCATTTCAAAGTTTTTTTTAATAAAACAGCAATATGTTTGGTTAAATATTGTTAATGGTGTTTTTATAAGTTTCATGATGCCAAAATTTCTGTCATTACATGAACGTACGAGAGAATTAAAAAATGACTGCTTTTATATATTTGATGAAAAGAACAAAATAATAACGTGCACATTTTGTGAAAGTTGTGTTGAGTGGACGCGGAAAGAAACGTGTAAGAAACATGTGCAGGGTGAATCGCACAAACGGAGAAAAGAACACCACCTCAAAAATAGTATGAGCCCAAAACAGTTGAGCGTTGTAAGTGCAATTGATTGGGGACAGAGCAGCAAAGAAAATAAACAAGAATTTATTCTTGATTTTACAAACATGTTGTTGGGTGCCAACATACCCTTGGAAAAGGTTGATGATGACTCGGTCTGTACCTGGCTTCAAAAATACATATCAGGTAAGAACAAACGTGGTAATTATCTCAAAAAGAGGTTTTCGGTATTACTGGGGGGGGATTTGTAACTTTTTACAAATTTTCTATAGTCATTGTAAACCTGTTGGTTTTTGTATTCAGCCTACACACTAGAAGACCTACAACAGTACGTTCAGGGAAATTATAGGATAAAACAAGTAAAATCAAATTAGGAAAATATAATCTAAAAATATTACACCTCTGGTTTGAAATACAATTTATTATTCAAAATACCAGGCAATGTATTTGTGATGCAAAATTTAAAGTTTTTGGACCAGGCCCAGCTGTGAGATAATTTGGGCCTACCTTTTTATACATATGAAAAGAATTAAATTAAACATATGCAATTTTATTTAACTTATGAAGAACTACTCAATTTTTATTTAACTCTGTAATTATTGGCCCATTTTGTTACTGAAACACATACTAATGTTTATGGATGATTAAATGTGCAGATTTTACATGCTCTCTTTTATTTACAGGTGCTGATGATATTCCAACAACTGGGATATTAGGAGAAATATACTTACCAAAAATTGGTGAGGCCAGTTGTGACCAGGTAAAGAGGGCAGTTGAAAACCAGAAAGTTGTTGTTCTTGCCGATCAAACAACAGACAAAAAGTTGCTGTGTATTTTCATTATTTTGATTTGTATACTAACCAGTGCCAGTGGTAATTGTTTGTTTGTGGGTGGTGTGACAGAACTAGACAATGCAAATGGTACAGAATGCTCTCGTGCCAGTTTGTCTGTGCTTGCAAAACATGACATCAAGTACAAAAATGTAGTAGCTGTTGTGAGTCACTCGGCGCGGTACACGAGCAAATGTTGGACTTATTACAGTTAGTATTTTCTGAAAATATTGTTCACAAAGTGCTGGGCCCACAAACTAAATATTATTGCTAGTTTGTGGGGTCTTTATTTGCCTGAGCTGAACATGTGTGTGAGTAACGTCAAACATGCCTTTCTCAATCCACGAAAACTGAAGCACAGGTACAGATAATTTCTCCAAGAGAAGTACCCTGAAGACAAAAAAAATGCAAAATTGTTTCCGTCACCGGTAATGACAAGATGGAATTCATGTTTCCATTCTGTTGAATATATTGCACAGTACTGGAGGAATTGATTGAATTCCTAACAGGGGTGGATTGTGGTGTATCAGCGGAATACTTCACAAACTTGAGCATCTGCGAGCGTGCAATCATTCAATGCTCTGCTGAGTTTCTTATGGAACATTGAACTCCTCTCATTAAACACATCCTGGGACTTGAAGGCTCCAGTTACACGCTAAGTCATAAACTCTATCCTTTATTGTCCGACTTAGGGAATAATTTCTTACTAGTCAGTAGAGGGATTTTTGGAGATAAAACATCTGCTGCCCTGTCAAAGCTCCCAACACCTGTCAAGCAGTGTCAGATGACTGAGAATTTGAAAAACTTTGGGTTGAAATGTACGACAAAACTGCAAAATCTCAGGGAGAAAGATTCTGCAAAACCATTATTTTTTTAGCACTGTTGGAAATCTCTACGCTGTCCGAAATGAGGTGAACAACCCAGTTAACGAGAAGTTATTTGCAATTGCTAAAACATTTCCGATCGTGACCACAGTAGCAGGGAAAGAATTCTTGGAAGGTTATCTTGCCTTTCAGGCACAAACAAAAAGGTTTGGAAGAAGGACCTAATGTTGATGTTTGCCAGGTTCTGCAAGGACTGAAAAATGACCACGCTAATTTTGTGTCGCAGGTCCTTGCCATTTTAAGGATTCCGCCTTCAAATATGGACTGTGAAAGGGGCTTTTCAGCGTACGGCCATATATTTTCTGATTTGTGCCCTGGTTGAAATAATGCTAACAAAGTATTTCAGTGGGAGATCATAAAGTAATACTTACTCCTACAGTGCTTTTTTTTGAGATGCAGAAAAGTATTAAATTTATCATTACATTACACATTTATGTGTAATTGCAGACCTGTTAAATCATATTTGGTGTCACTGTTTTATTGGTTGTGTTTATTTTTGGCATACGAGGTGTGTATAAATACAACTTATTTTGTAGATGTAAAAACTTTATTTTTTAAGGGAAAATGCTGTGGTGTTTCATTTCTTTTTAACTAAGTTTAATACCCCTTTACATGTTTTAAAGTGACACTTAGCACCACTTTTCAGCTTTTAAATGATGAAATTTCATAATTTTATTTACCATTTTCAGGTGGCCCTAGTTATTGTTGCTATTTATTGTTATTTTGCATCAATACGAACGTTTCAGAGTAAAAGTGAACACGCGTTTCGCCCATAGAAGACCTAATTTACGAATGAATGGAAGTTATGTTATGAAAAAACAGTGCATAAAGATTAAAGTAAAGAAATCACTCTTAATGATGTTCTTTTTTAAATTTTTTTTATGTGTTTTAATTATTTGTTGTTTTTCATGATGTTCATTCTGAACAGCAATGTACTAGAGCCAAAATCGCTCATTCACTGATGGAAGGCACAAAAGAAGTATTATTTCTTCAATGTAAGCATCTGTTGCCGGTATTTTGCATTTTTCTGAAGATTGCCATGTTCTTTGGATCTGCAATGTCCTCTTTCAGCATATTTTATTATTAACATGAGCAGCCTGTATCATAATATAAAACTTAAAGTACAGTGACTTTTGGCAGAACTTACCAACTACGCAATTAACAGTCGATTTACAAACATACAAAACTCTAAGAAAAGTATTGAATATCCAATTTCTAAATATAATATTATCCTCCCCCAAAAATAGCCCCTCCCCCCAGAACTGTTCTTTCCCTTGAAATACAAAAATAAATACTATTCCTCTAATTTTGGTGCAATCATGTTTTTCATCATGCTTTGTGGTAAAACGGTAGGTACGGAAATATAGACAATAACATCTTACACTAAAGACAGTAGTATATTGTGAATGTAGTAAATAACTTATGGATCACAAAATAATAAACAATACGGTGAAGCTTCCTTCTCCAAAACCTTTAATAATTTATTATAATTTGACTTTGAGTTCAGGAGTGAATTTCATGAGTACCGAAAAAGCATTAATGGCAATCATACGATCATTTGGATAAATATACCGAGCTTCTAAATAAAATAAAATACGTAGGGCATGACAGTTGAAAACTTGTCCTCGTTTTCCTTCATATGACTTGCTATTAGCTAAATTTGCATCGTTGTGGTTAAGTTAGACGCTTGGAGGTTTGTTTACGAATGTCAACATTACACACAATGAGCAACATTGCAAGCAGAAAATTTCCATGGTATGTTAAAGATATTGTCAATTAAAACTAATTTTAAGGTTATTACTGCAAGGGCAGGTATTTAAAAGCAAAAACAATGTTTCATTCAAACATAGCAAACTGTATAACTAATAATGTACAGAAATATATTCTCACTTAACAAGCATTTCATTTTCTGTATTAGCACCCATTGTTGAAGATGGCGTCAGCCTCTGCGTCATTGTGTTGGTATATTTGTTTACGATTCTGTTGATTAATTTAGTTATTACCACTTAACGCATCAAAAAGTGTTTCAAATGTTTGACGTGAGCTAAAACAAACTGATAACTGCCACATAAAATAAATAAACAAGTGCATGTCCTGATTGAGAGTCACAACTGAAAGTAACAATGAGATCTGTGGACACAATTATTCATATTTTGTATCTCTGGTATTTGAACTTTGAATGTGAATAGTTTATAAAATGTTACTCGCAACTATTTGAATCTTCGAATATTTGCACATCCCTACTAATTTTTCTTCACTGTGACAGCCGTATTCAGCATGAACCTAATGTACTAACCCCTGAATACACTGCCATTCCCACACACCTATCCTACACCCCATCAAGCAGCACGAGCAACATCCCACCGCAACCAGTGTAGGCTGCTGTTCCTCAAGCGGCCGCCCCAGTGCTGTCTATGGAGCAGAGGAAAGCTCTGCAGCCTGCGAATCCACAGGTAATGCGTTGGCGTGGAGTGTTGCCCAGTGTATCTGATTTTATACCGTCACGCAAACCCACACGTACCACAAAATAAACTGGCACCTTGCCAAAGAGGGAATAGCCCTTCCAGGGCATGATTTATTTGATGCTTGCATCCAATTATTGGAAGACCACCCACCCCTCTCGTACCCAAATCATGTAAGAGCATACATTCAAGTTCAAGTTGTTTGTCGGGATACTATCCCCAAACCATCTACATCAAACATGCCACAAGACACCACTCATATTCTCCAAATTCAACGTGGGAAGAACACACTGAATCGCTAGCCTGGAACTTGTGTGTGACCCCTCAGGTGGCTCCGTAGATAAGCAATTTGTTATTGTTGTATATCACCAGTGATATTCACAAGTTGGCAAACGAGGTTTCAAACCTCACAACACCAATTCTAACTGGTACGGTATTCTGCCAACATTGCAGGTGCAAAGAGAGGTCTCCCCCTTTATCGGGTGGCTTAAAAGTTAAGTTCTTTACAGACCAACGAGCTTCAAGATAGACTAGTTTTTGTTCAGATGCCGAGTCGGACGCATCCTGTATGCAGAATTATAGTCCTGGCAGGGAACTGGAGCCCACCTGGTATATAGGACTGGCCTGGTAGCTTTGCGGCAGGGCACAAAGTCTGGTTCTGACAGTGTAATCTTTTGTTTGCGGCCTCCTGCTGGAGTTGGTATAACTGGGCGATGTGTCTGGCTACTGGATGGGCCTGCAACGGGTGCGTGAGCAGTAGGTGAGGCAGCGGTGAAGTGTTGAACTGGAGGGTGAGGTGCAGGTATCAGTACCAATGGAACAAGATATGCGATGGCCTCTGTAGGAGGATTTCAGAGCTGACTCGTTTGGGCTCAGTGAAGAGATTCTTCAGTATTTTTAGCTACACGGGGTCTTGCAGGTGACGTAATGCCTGTGCTCGTTCTCTAAGATTGAGTTTAGCCAATCAAGTGAGCAAGTCAGTAGTTAGCACCTGCAGGCACCCAGAGGCCAGTAAGATTGTTTTTACAATCTCCTTCAAACCACGGCGCTTGGAGTAGGTCATAGGAAATGGATATACACCCTTTATGTCAGTAAGGTAAGGCAGGCATCCTTGTTTCGAGTACAGCATATCAAACCACCCGTGGGCCATCAACAAAGCAGTCACCCTATTCCAACACCTGGTGCGAAAGTGCAGTGCGCGTTGCAACTCGGAACTCGCTATCAAGGGTCACTGCGTGGGTGTGTGTCCCGGCCGAGTCTTCTTAGTTAAGGGAACACTTCCTTTTCTTGGCACCAAAGTGCAGTGGAAAACGAAGTGAGCACCGAACCAACAAGCTGGTCCAAGAACAGTGTACTTATGTGGGCTCTACCGTTCTAACTAGGGAGTAGCTAGAATGTGTGACCGAGCTAAGCACGTGTGGATGGCAACAATGTTTTTCTGGCTCATTTGAGTAATTCCCAGGGATCATCTGCGTTGAACTTACGTCCACAAAGTCAACTGGGATAGTGTAAGTCTACGTGAAATGCGGTACTCAGGATTGTAGCAAAAACACACGTTTATTTCCTTGTCATGACATACTACTGTTGTCACCAAGACTCGTGATGGCTCGTAGCGCGGGGATAAGGAAGGCCCAAGTCAAGGGGGGTAGGGGTTTAGGAAGAAAGTGGCCACGTCTCCACGCCATGCCACATGCCGTACAAAACATATTGCCCCTCGTTCCTCGCAGTAGTGACTGACTGTGAACCATGGCGAGTAGCACGCCGCCCAAGAGGTATAAACAAGTTATACACAGCAACGAAGAGAAGTCATCAGGAGTGTGAGAAGCTGGTGATGAAGAGGCAAGGAATAAATCTAGGAATAAATCTATGTCGGTTCCTATCGAGATATATATATATGCAAAGTATACGGAAGTAAGTAAGGCGTCTATCGAGAGAATTCGCAAACAAAGCAGAGATAGGACTGGCGAGCCTCAAAAAAACTCCAGGAAAGTGAAGGTAAGAAGACAATGCTTACACTGTTCACCGTATCGCCTACTAAGGGTTCTGACTACCTGCAGTTATTTTGTGCAATTGAGTCCTCAAAACAGGCGAACTCATGTTCATGCCTCAATAGCTTCGTCACCTGTACCCACAAGGCGCTCAACGAGCATGCTGTCTCTCTGCCGGCGACTCGCCTGCACATGACTTTCAGCAGTGAACCTATTTATTTTAAAGGCACGCTAATAAGAAATAAGTACGGTATGTGTCTCAAGGTAACTCTTAAGTTTTGTATAAAAAATCTGTGACTTAAACTGTTTCTGAAAGCACCCATTTTAGCCATTCTTACATCAAAAAATAATTCTTGGAGTTTGAATGAAAAAAAGATGTTTGGACGCCATTATAAAATATCCAATTGTTTTGGAATCATGTATTTTGTACTAACCCTTGTAATACACTTCATGTGGCAGCCTCACGTAACAGCATCAAAGGCAAGGTTTATTTTCTTACCTGAACTGGTATGCTTTTAAAATATTGCACCAATAGTAAAGAGTCAGCCGTGACTTTTCAGTAATATGCAAGTATTATTTTCAGTCGAACAAACTATTTAAAAGATTTTATTTAAAAATTATAAATTTGGTGCAGTAGTGTGGCTACAAGGAAAAGGGGGCTCTTGCGACGAAAAAATTAAAAAAGCTACTCTCGTTGAATTGCTTGAAAAACATAGACCAAAAGAGAAAATATTCGCTGTTGACAGGGTATTCCAGCAGCATGGCCATACTGTACTTAGATTTCCGACATGTGCAATTTCTATGCCATAGAACTAGCCTGGACTAAGAGTTCACAACACGACTGGAGATTTATCATTTAAAGTCTTACAGATGCTAACAACAGAAACCATAGAAGCAGTAACAAAGGAAGACTGGGTGGGATATTGTAGACACATTGAACGAATTGAAGAAGAGTACTGGAAGAACGACTGCCTCATTGAGTTAGTAGGTAAATTCTTAATCAAACTAGACAGAGACAGTGAGCAAGAAATTACTGGTGAATGTGATACCGATCTCTTGTTTAGCTCAGTCATTATTTGTTTTGCTTAATCACTTTTTAAGTAGTGAGCTAGGAATAGTTATACTTTTCTAGGCTATTCATGGTAGAGTGAGCACTTTTGAAAGCCCTCTCGTTTGGAATAATAGTAAATGTATATTTTTTATTTTAGTTTTAGCATAAACCAGAGCGCGGTGGAATATATGTACTGTGACTCTTTACTTTCTCGGCAATATTTATTTATAAAGGTGGTTAAAGGATGAGAAATGGTTGGAAGAAAAAAGTAACTAAGGCATTCAAAAGTGCTCACTTTATCGTGAACAGCCTTTTCCTAAGCTACCTCAACAGCAGTTAATAAACACCGTCAACAATACTATGTTGAGACATCCATAGTATGCGTTATCAGTTTGTAAAATTTTTATCCACTTTTATTTGTACTTATACTGTTACATACATTATTTTTATTTTATTTTTACTTATACTATTACATAAATCTTTTTTGCCAAAGCAACTGGAATCATGAATGTTACATGGTGTCATTTGACCAATTAATTGTTTTAATTCTGAATACTTGGAAATAAGTAAATTTAAGCCGAACATTTCAGTACATTTTCCCTTATTTTGACTATTTGTTCCCCATGCCATGATTTTGGTATCACTGGTTATTCTCATAGTAACTGTGTACTGCATTATATGCTCACAACTTGTTCAGTTATAATTGGTTACAACTGAATAATTGTACCTCTGTATTTTTCATTAGTTATGCTTATTTGTCACATCATAATCTTGGGTCGTTCATTGTTAAGTATTATTATCATATCCTAAAAATGTACTATCACTGTGTTCAATTGTTAATTACTTTGGTGGTTGTTAAATAATTATATCACTGCAATTTTTAAATTGTGTGTTTTGGAGCTTAATGATTTCTTTATTTTTATTCATTGTCCTTTGTCTATTCAATCTGTGGTGACTAATTTTCAAGATTTCTAATATAATACTTGTAAATTAGTATTGTTAACTATTCATGCCACTAAATTATTTTCATTGGTTTGACTTCTGGAAGCTGCTTCTTGAAAAAAGTATTATTTCACAAATGTTATCACAGCGTGTCGAGGGCCACAGTTGAGGCAGTGCCAGAGAGTTTGCCTGCCACAACTGCAGTCCGGGTTCGGTTCCTGGCTATGTAAACCAGAATTTTTGCATGTGGTAATCGTGGTTCGTCGGTTATCTCAGGGGTATCCCGTTTCCCCCAACATTCCATTCAGGTGCTACTCTATGTCCGTCTCAATTCATCCGCACAACACTGGCTCTGAAGACCTCTTCTGCTAAGACTCGTCCAAATATATTGATAAATCAATTAATCATTGTGTGCCATAATACTTTATAGTCAGTCAGCTCACATTACCAATTACCTTGTACATATATTTAAGACAGAATTATAGCAGTTTTTGTATTTGTGTATTAAAATGTATGCATATTTGCTGTACTTCAGTGGTAGAAAAGGCAAACATTTACTTAACTATGCCAGGAAAAATAAAGACAAAATAAATAAATTACATTCAGTAAGATTTTGGAAACTTAACAATTTTAATTATATGTACATTATTTTTAATTCCGCTTTTCGGAAATATTCTACTAACTCTGGCGAACAAATAAGTTAACTAACTTCGTAATGATATGTCTTATCAATTGTATCATCAACCCCCGCAAACCATATTTTCGCACAATTGTCTCGCTTACTGGTTTTTAATCTTAATGCGTAGATTAAATAAAATCATACAACTACAGTGAAACTACTTTATTTATGTTAAATTGCTTTTTGTTGGTAGCACTTGATACTAAATAAAATATTTTGCCAAACTGGGAAAAAATTAGACTTATTCATTTATAGTACTGACCATGAAATTAATGTTATCCCCAATCACCTTTGTAATAATTTCATATTCATGCCAATACAATTTTTAAAGACGTGTAGCTGAAAAAATTTATTCATCCACGCTTTGCCCGGGACTTAAACCCAGAACATCTAGTACCGTACGCTGGTGCGCAAAAAACTGTGCTACAAAACAAAAATGTCAGCGATAAACGTGTTGATGTACCTTTCAAACTATTCTGTTTGAAGAGGTCAGTGGAATGTTGCCAGGATGCATAGTACGTCATTCAACGGTATACTTTACGGTCAATGGGAGGGACGTGACAGGCCAAACCTTAGGCTGGTCGAGGGGAGCGGGGGGTAAACTAGGAGTAGGGGGTCCAGCTCTCATAACGTTTGATGCCAACAGTACCTCCTAACGTCAGCAAGAGCAACTGCTGGGAAGCTAGTTACGTTAAAACTGCTGGTACAGGTGGCCAGTACTGATTAACAATAGAGGCGGGTAGCCTAATGCCTTGAAAATTACTTACTAAACTGGTGATGATTCATATTGTTGCCCAGAGGGGGCCGTGGTGTCTTAGAGTATAGACGACGGAACGGCATATCCTGGCAGAGTGCTTCGACGAGCAGGTTGGTCAGTGTCAGAGTAAAAGGAGCTAGATGGCTGAAAATGGTGTAGAGTCGAGTGGCGACTTCCCTTATATATTAAATTTGGCCACTACTCGGCGCTGGTTGGCTGGCGCCTCACCAAACGAAAACCCTATTAATAGTGCTATCTAGCGGTGGATAAAAGAACTCATTGCCTGTATAGATGATTCCGGGTGGGCCGGTGAATAAAACAATCTACACTGTCTAGAACGTCCATCCTAAACAGTAAACAGAACAATCTCACGTAACAAAATAATGGTGATACTAACTTCAAGATTCAAAAAGCAAAGGCTTGGTGAAGGGGATAAGCTGGAGTTATTTAAAAGCACACGTATTATAAACCGCACATAACAATGTTCACCTCTGCGTCCTTTTTAGCGGAACTGCCTAAAACACGGTGAACTCCCATGAGACCTTCTTTACCAGCAAGTTGAAGGCAGGAGAATCAAATTTATAAATGTCACCAATAACACTAGATATATACTTATAAATAGCAGTCACAACCGTGTCTGTGACACAACTAACAGTTGATAACTATATGATTAAATAAAATTTATAAAACATGTCTGTCAACAGTCAATGAGAAAACCAAAATAGATTCACAAAATTGTAACTGTTTCGTTATCACAGAAAATTATCTACCATATAGAGTACGAAGAAGAAGAGGATGAGGAGGAAAAAAATACATGCCATTATTGCAATTATTTGTTCACTGGCATTCATATACAAAATAACCTCCATCCCGCACTTGTAAAATGCAAACATGTAGGAACTTGGCCATAGATGCCATACATAAGAAAATAATTTCTCTGTTGTACAAGAGAAAGATATCTTATATAGTTCAAACGCCCGTCTTGACACTACAAGTGCACATTGATAAGATACTATTTTGTGTAACATAATGCAGTGGTTTTGCTTTCTCAAGTCACATTACCATCTTTTGAATAGTAATTGCACAATGTATATTTATGAACATTGCAACATAATACAAATTTTCTGTCAATGTTTTGTAAGGGAGAAATTAAATCTGAATGTATTATGTTTGTACGGATTCGTAACTTAACAATATTTACAGGACTACAAAAATTCAGTGCAAGCTATACTTGAAATATAAATTACCCAAATTTATTATAAAAAATTTCTGGTGTGGCCTATACATGCCAAAATACGTATATACTGTTGTAGATTCCTGAACCTACTTCTAAACAATATTGCTTGATATTAGAAGATATGATGATAAACAATGGAATACAGACCTGTTGATTCTGTTATGTAAACTAAAAGAAATTAATAACATACCATGACAAGGTGAAATATGTGAATGATCAAGAAAACACACCTACCTAAATCAGCATACCGTGTTTTACAGAATGCTCTTCGACCTCCAAAACAAAGATCGTACTTTGGACAGCTTGTATCATCATTTCCATGTTCCACAGCATTATATGCATCATCTTTATATTGAAATGTAACAAATCCATAGTTGTCACTGAAACAAAATCAAAATTATTAAACCGGATTATGGACACTAACAAATTACAGAACAAAAATTAAAAATTACTTGTTTTGCAAAACTGTTTCAAATTAAAATACAGCGAATAAATGTTGTCAATGTATAATCTAATACATACAATAACAAAATGTTAGCACTAATTTTCTGAGTAAAAAGGAAAATTCGCTGACTAATACTATCCCACTTTGAAAACAGTCAATCTTATGCAACAAGCAATCACTGTGATTAGTATTATTTCAATTTTTTAATTTAGGGATGTCAAAATATCAATTTTTCTCGATTCCGATTCTTGATTCCAACAGCAAAACCTTTCACTTGATTCTGATACCATAAATTAAGATATAGTTATTATCAATATGTGCCACAGTCAATGTATCCTTTTGAAATTTTGTTTTATAGGTCAAATTAGACACAAATATGAAGACAATTACAGGAAAGACTTTCTGGTCTGCTAAGTGAAGTTAATTTCCTATATTTATGTAACATTCAGACATCTAATTAGGTCTAACAAGTTCATATCAGTATTTTCGATGAATATATGATTTATATGAAATGAATATAGACAGCATTAAACAAAAAAGTTAAAGAAATGTTCTCAACTTCTCAATGTAATTTTTTAGGTCAACTTATGAGGCTAACCAATATGTTTACAAATATTGATGCTATTCAGTAATGAAACTGAAATACAAGTAACCGGACATTTTAAGTTGCAGGGACACTGGATGACTTGCTGCTACAGGCATATTTGCCCAAATATCTTCTGAATCTTAATTATTGGCAATTTTCTTGTACTCGACACGTGCCGCTCCTGCAATTAATCAACTACAATTACGACTCATTGCTAAGTGTTCTACTTCCACTACTACAGACGTGAGACATGTAGAGAGAATTTTACACATTAATTCTCAGCTACCTACTCTACCAGGCAACAGGAACTTATAAAGTGAATTCTCGTCACCTGAAGGATACGCAACACAAAAGGCACGTAACGCTGCCCCCCTCCCCACGCTGAGAGCTTACAAGCTGCCCAGACCTTGGGCAAGGCCGAGCGTCGCCGAAGAGCTGACTACTGCTGACACAAGTTTTTCGTCTCCCGCGCCAACCAGGGCGGGATGCTCACTCTCCCCGCAGCCCACGTTGGCAGCCTACAAGCTCCACCTATGTAAACCAGGACGCTGCCGGGCTTGGGCAGTCATTCTTGTTTCTTCTCTCGCGGCATTCAAGAGCACTGCTCAGTGCTGGGACCTCTGGAGAAACTTCTAAGCTTTAAGTAAGCCCCCAGTGGCTACTTCGAACGTCGACGACCAGCGAACATGCTCACACACACGTATTAAATTCACTTTGTCCTATCTAGACTCCTTTTACGACAACAGTTTAATAGTATATATATTTAACCATCTAGATTTATCTTTCCCGCTTACACCCTAGAACCAGGTCGCCTACACCTGGCCAACGTAGTTACCTTCAGCACTCTACTGCTTGGTAGGAGAGAGCACATGTCGCATGTTTATTGAGTCCTCAATAAACAAAATTTGTTCTCTATACTTCAACTTCTTTTCTTTCACAGAGTATCATTCTATTCACCCGCTAGAAACCAGTTAGGACATGCACTACTGACAGGAACCGGAACTTTTTATACAACCGAATTAACTTTGATTACAGGCGCCCCTCAAGGGTCCGTCAGTCCTTATACACACCTATTAGACGGCCATCTGTTGCTTTCCAACTGCCAGAGCACTGATCAGTGCTGGAGGGAAGGAACAGAGGAGCCACAACCGCTACTAGTAACACATTCATTCAAGGAGAGGCGGCAACCCCAGGTTATTTCCTTGCTCCAGAGCACTGTCTAGTGCTGGGGGTAACAGTAGTTTGAGACCTGCCATTCGACATTGCATGAATGCACATCCAGTAAAGGCATTGGTGGCCCACACAGCTACCCGTCTCTGATCAGCCCGCAAAGCATGGGGGATCAGTGGAGACTCTTACAGAGCTTGTGTCAGCAAAGCAGATACTGGACATATACTGTAAAGTTGTTTCCTCCTCAAGGTGCACTTGTGTCTTGTTAAGAAGTGACTCTATGCCTTACCAGGTAAGGAACAGCAAAAAGTGTAGTAATTTCCAAGTAGTTGAGTGCACTTGCACCTCCCACAAGGGAAAGGCAGGCGGAACGAGACTACACCGCCAAACTCAGACGCCAAGCAGTTGCTTGCACCTGCTCTGGTAGTGATTGCATATTTTCCCCCGTCAATTCGTACCAACCCAGAGTGCCACCCAGCGGTGAGAGGGTTGGTGTACAAGACTCAGGCAGGGTACGGTTGGTAAAACCAGCACTTTTGGAGCAGTGAATCAGCTGCCTGTAATCGCAGCTTCAGAGTGGGGCGAGCCAGCCGCCATTGAGTGAAGAACCGGACAGCATCACCAATCCACCAGCATCAGCTAGGACGATGGTGTAAGTTCAGGTAGGATGATGGTGTAAGTCAATTCCCAACACCACTTGCCAAACCCAGTCGAGCCTAACTTAAAAACCCAGCTATTGCTCTAGCGACAAAATCCTAGACCAAACTACCATTCAGTTTAACCACACACACGTCATCGCTGTGTTTACATAAGTGTTTTCTCATGTTACTAGTTGTGAGACTAACCCCATCTCGTGAAATTTTTGATGCAAACAAACTGCAAAATTAGTAATTTGCATCATTTACATCAACTGAAATATAATAATTCCACACATCGTTTGACTTTTTTTCACGTCTATATAAATAAAATCCTTAGCACATTGAAAACTTTAACACTAACTACTTTTAGAAAAAAGAGACGGATATTTTTGATAAAGGTAAACACGAAAAAAAAAAATTGCTTTCTATTTAGACTACATCAAAAACTAAAATCTCACGAACAGGAAAATTGTATGGTACGAAAAATGCACCTGTTCTTTATCTAACATACCGTTAAATAATAGGTAAACAAACTCAAAAATTCAAAAAATAATACCAGGAATGCTGGTATTATTAAGGATCCTGGTCCAGGATCCTTTTGCTCCCACTACTAACAACTATTGCGCAACATACGAAAAGCCAATGCATGTTCTGCGTAAGCGACCCGGAAGTCTAGGAGCTTGCCACTAGTGAGGGTTCTTATCTACAAACCACTTCTGGTTGTAGAGGAACACCTAGAAGACTTACAGCACCCAGCTTATCAACTAATGCTGATCACAACACTTATGCGCAACAAAGTGTTATCTCCAACAGTATTCACGTGTGTGGCGGTGGTCTTTCATCTGTGACTGCCAGTTTGTTTTAGTGTTCCATCTACATGGACAGTTAAAGGTTTAGATATTGTGGAATAGATTTCCACGTGTGTTTGTAGCATCCTTGCAACAGTATACAATTAGCATTGAATCATGTCAGAAAGTCCGCAGAAAAGAAAGCGTGCACAGTTTTCCCATTAAAGCCACACTGCAAAGCACATACAGTGACGTCGGAGTGAAGTGAGGCAGCCAAATACTGATAAAACAGTCTGCCACATGGCAGCCATCAAGATAAAAACGACTTGTTTACCGCAAGTTTCGATTATCCACCTATCTCTTCCCCTGCATTTTCGTGGATAATCGAGGTTCTACAGTATTATCTTAATTCTTTCATATTCGAACCATCATTGAATGGTTAATTCCATCAATGCATGCGAGTTTGGTATAGGTTCAGCCTGTTTGGAAAACCAAAAACTTGTTGCTGTGCAACATAAGCTCAAGCAATTATGTGAACGTGGACGAGGATTTTCAACAATTAACTGTTCGATTCTCGATTCAATACCTGTAATAACTACGGGTATCGAGAAAACAATTTTGAAATCCCTAACACACACACACACGCACGCACGTACGCGCACACACACACACATAGAGGTGCAACGATACCATGTTTTTCGACGATACTCGATACAGTTTTCAGCTCGATACCCTGGATACTTTCGATACTTGATACTCTTGAGTAAAAAAAATTCAATAATGCAATCAAATTTTTGCAAAATACATTTTCATTGTTCTCAACCAAATTTATGATGAAGTTTCAAATGAAAGAAAACTCATGCAAGATAATACAACCGATGATTTAAACAAATTTGATATTTATATAACTTAGCAGTAGGCCGGTCAAGTGTTAAACATGTACAATAAATATGAAATACTGGTTGTAAACACAAATGGCACGTAGGGAAAAAAACTTAGTACTTGCATTTAGAATCTCGAACATAAATTTGGACATTTCTAGAAACGTAGCATGGCCATTATGTATCCTTGCACAACAGCTGCTGTCTATGATCAATGTAGGTTACCATTCCAATGTACAGTGTTTTTGTTATAGCTTAAGTCATACTGCTGGGCCTCCATTAATTTTATTGCCAGAGAATTGGATGGGGTTGGGAGAGAATTTAGTTTAACGTCTTTCTGAGACAGCATTTTTCTGCGCCTCTTCTTACAAGACTGTGCCCGTTCCGAACAGGCAGATTTCATTGACAAAATTATCACGTGACCCGATTTTGTATACAAAAATGATGACGTATTTGGTAGTTAGGTATTCCGTATTTTGTATCTAGTGGATGTTAGCAAAACCAAATGACAAAATCAGCGCATTGTTTTTGATAAAAAAGTGCGCAAATAGGTAAATAAAATGACTTTTAAAATAAATAACCACACATAAAATACATCAGCAATATTTTAAAAAGCAAGTAAGTCATGTGCTCTGTGTGTGTGTGTGTTTATATATATATATATATATATATATATATATATATATATATATATATATATATATATATATATATATATATATATATATATATACACACACACACACACACACACACACACACACACACACACACACACACACACACACACACACATATATATATATATATACATACACACACACAACAAATAAAAGTTTTCTAAAGTTGTTATTGAATAATTTACTATTTTATTATTTATTAAGGTATTCATAGTATTCCAGTGATGATTGCAGAAATATTATATCTTTTTTTTTAGCATTAAATTATTAAGATAAAAATATTTTGTACTATTAATGTAATTATGTGTTGCAGCGACTGCAAAATACGTCACTGTCAACAACGTTCAAGTTGATACCTACCAAATCATGAATTTACAAAATAACTAGAAATTTTTCATTCAGACAAGGCTTGTATCATCTTTAATTACATATTGTTTTAGTGGAAGAGTCGAAACTTTGCTCCTATAAAAGAAAAATTCAAATTATTATATAACCTGTCAAGTTTTAACCTGACCAAAAGAAAATGTGATAAATATGTAGTTCCTATGGTAATTCGAATATTAAATACATTCGGAATGTAAATATTTTTGGTTAAGTCCATTTTCAATACAATATATGCGTTATTTTTACAGTGCAAAATGAGTTGAAATTGTGTTTTTTTTTTTTGCCACGTACATTTAAAAGACTGTAGTAACCGTTTCAAAAAAACATTTACAATATACACTTTCAAAACACGTTATTTACAATACACATTGACTTACTGTTCATAATTCCTATTTGCAACTCCTGAATACACCTATTGAAATCCTTACTACACGTTTCTCTGCCACAGATACAAAATAATTAGCTGAATCATTAAATAAATATGACACTTCACAGGCTTTCAGAAACTTATAATAAACTGCCGAAAACCAAATAAAAGTGCCGCTTCGTGACAATAGGGAAAATGGCGGATCAAGCATCCAAACCAAATACATGAGTCGATAAAAAGTATCTAACAAAAGTATCAATATGCAAGTTCCAATACTTTCGGCACTGCTCAGTATCGACGTATAGTATAGCCCACACGCACGCACGCACGCACGCACGCACGCATATATATATTACACACACACACACACACACATATACACATATATAAATAAACACACACACACTCTCTCTCTCTCGCTCTCTTCCTCTTCATAACATATGATTTATACCATGCACTGAAAAGAAAAAGAGTGTCATAAATTTTACACAAGCTTTTCCTATTTCACGAAGTTAGAATCAATGTAGAAATTTATAGATGCTTTGTCACCCAAAGTAATAATGCTGTACTATTTTACGCACACTATTTACTCTCTAATGAGCAGGGAGATTGGGAACGGTTATTCAGATTTTATATTGTGTATAAAAGAGGACACTAGAGAAGCTTTCAGCGGATATTTATTTTTATGCAATTTATTGATGAGTTATAGTTTTTTTATTAGTTTACTGCATTGCATAAAATGGATAAGCTAAGCAGCTATATGGCAGACACATTTCAAATTGGACTGCTTTAATCAGAAGAGAACCAACCCACAGTGGGACGGAAATAAGAAAAATAAGGCTAAAGTTTTAACCTTAATATACAGATTATTGCAAAATTGCATGTCCAAACTTCGAGCAGCCATCCGCACCGCCAAGCAGTCAAGTGCTGCAAGAGCGTGTGACCTCCGCTCCAGCTAGCAATGGAGGCCAAGCAAATAGTCCTTAGCTCCGTCCACGAACAAGTGACTGACCACCCCTACAATGCAGCCCTGGCAAGGGCCGACCAGCGGTACATGTACCTGCACGCAGCCGAAGATCGCCAGTTGTACGTCGGCGCCTGTTAGAGCCACATCAGCCCCGGAAGCTCAAACTACCACCTCTTGAGCTGGAGCCTCTGCCGGCATCGCCTACACACCCCAGATGCTCTTGGGCTCCATCACCAGCATTTACCAGACCTTCCAAAGGATCTCCCTCCACCATCCCTGAAGAAATCTTCCAACTCTCCCTAGCTGATTGCTCGTGGTAACAGCTACCCCAAGACCCATCAGGAAATGGTCCCCAAGTCCTTCCAGGACACAGCACAGAAGAGATAGGGAAAGGTAATAGCTACCTAGTCGAAACTGTCACCCCCTAGTCCAGAACCGGGTCCCCTTCACCTGGAATCTGCGTAGTTTATACTTCCGGTCAGTTGAAGGTAGTTAGGAGGTAGTACGGGCTCCCGTGTTTATTCCTCCCTGGAATAAAAACACATTTCTCACCTACTTGGACTACTATTTCCTTAGGTGACTGTGAGATTCCGAATAGATGCCTGCCAAGTGGAACTGGAAGAGAGGGTTTTATACCACCTCATTTTAACATCTAGTGTAGGACTGCGGGCTCCCCTTACACTCTCGACGGCCACACCCAGTGCATTGAACAGCAGAGCCCCAAACACTAGTCATACAACCCTTAAGGAGGCTAGACAACCAGAATAGTTTGCACTCCATCCACGCACTAATTGAGTTGACGGAGGGAGTGTTTGATCGTTACTGGAGGGGGGGGGGGGGGGGGGGTTATCGCCCTAGGGCCTACACACACAGTTGCTGTCAGACGACTACGAGACAACCCAACCACCGCACTGCTTATGTTGCAGAATGGGTAACTGTATGGCTCTGCATCACCCCTGCCGCCGCTGCAGCAGAACACGCTTGGCTAGGGATCAAAGTCGCCTGCTCTCCTCTTGTACAGCAGGCCATAGCAAACTTCCATGCCTTACACCAAAAGTGGTGGTAAGGATCTGCAGGAGATAAATGCCACTGCAACCTACAAAACTACCTGCAGCTGCACACAATCCAGTAAGGCATTCTGCCAAGATAACCTCCCAGACTGAGTTCAAGCTGGCCACAAATTGGTCGGGCTTCACACAGCCGCTCCCCCCTTCACTCTTCTCAGCTCCCAAGAAAACGTCAGGGTACCCACATCTAGTTGTTGCCACTTTTCGCCACGGAGAAGATGTGCCACTAGGTATAGCCTGCCCTTGGTTCCGCGGAGATCACAGCACCAGCCCAGCAAGGATCAGCACAGCAGAACAGCCACAGCAGTACCTGGGGATCCACCGTCTCCTCCAACACTGCTAGAAACCACTACCAGCCTACTCGACCAACTCCAGAGCTGAGCCAATTGAATACATCACAGGTAAACAGGTGACAGCTGGTCACACCACCTGGAACGTAGCCAAGCCCGGACTCAACATTGTACCTAGCCGCAGGGCGACTTGACCCAGTACGTTTGTACCAGCCAGTTTTGGCCCTTGTGTGACGGACCTGCATAATAAAAGCTAACTCTTGTCGGGACGCAGTTTCAGACAGTTTCCCGAAAGCATCACACAACGTAGTAACCTATTTACTTTTTCGGCTCAAAATCTGAAAGACAATGTGACCAACCTACACACTATGTAAACAGTAAATGCTCTCGTTTGTAAAGTAGTGTGTCAGCTGATGAATTGCTGTGGGATGCATTTAAGTCAGCAATTTTGATGATGAATTTGGAAGAAAATAGTACTCTGAATTATATATGGAATTTAAAATTTATATTATACTTAAAATATTTATGGTTTAAATTATGTTTTTCAAGCAAAATAAATTTTTTTTGACTTTAAAAACATGTTTAGAAATTATGGCAAAGCATGTCACATACGAACAATATAGTTTTCAGCCAATGGCTAACCATGTTTCCAGACCAGACTAGCCTAGTGAATGCAGTTGTGCACCCTGGTTGTGTATATGTTTTTTCTCATCGTGTTTATATAAATACCTTGTTGGTGTTCTTGGAATATTTTATTGGTAGTTAGTTATTTTGAATATTCATTTTCTTTAAGCATAGTTGGTTGTAGGTACTGCTGTAGTGTGTTTTCTTTAGTGAAATGTAATTTTAATCATAATTTGTTTACCACTTTGTAAAACTGCTCGTTCCACCATTTTCCTTAACCGTTGTCTGCAATTAAGTGGAATGAATATAATTCACATTTCTAAGTTTAAGTTTGTTGGTTTCAGGAAATGTGCACTGTGTTGATTTCACTGAACAATTATGCAAATAAATTATTTAATGCTAGAGACAAACCAACATGATTTTAGAGAAGTAAACTTGCAAGGATTTCCATAAAAAAAACATGTGTTCAAGACGTTGCAAATTTTACAAACAGTAAGATAGCATGTTTTGTAAATAATATATTTGTAAACTGTTACTATAATTATTGAAATGCACGTGACCTGAAAAAGGAGCACTTTAAACACTTTTGTCGTGTGTAAATACAGTGAAACCCATTGTTGAGATTATGTTTAGGTATATTCCCATACTAGTCTTTTTTTTTTGGGTGGTTCCGACAAATATCCTATATAAACCATGTTTAAAAAAACTCGCACGCTACAACCCTTAATTCATTAATTTACCCACATCCGCTGAGATATTCTGTCAGAAAACCAAAATATATTTGGAATGTAACTATGAAATACAGTAGATTTTCGATGATTCGTTCCCATTATTTACATTTTACAGTATTCTCATTGGTATATTTGCCAAATAATGCGTGCATCATTCATTTTCGAATGTTATGTAAAGGAACACTGAACGAAAATATTATTATATATAAAAATTAACATTTGCTCAATTACAGAAACTAAAGTTTTTAATTTAAAGTGAATATTTAATCATAAATAGACCTGAATAAGTTGTTTTAATGACATCTTTTGGCTGTTGGTAAAAAAAAAAAAAAATGCATTGTCCACTGAAAAATGAATAATTGAGGTTCTCCTTAAACGTTAACTTCAGAAAAAGGGGGGGGGGGGGGGGGGGGTAGAAGCATGTGTGCATACGCACATTGCTGCATCTGTATGAATATGAACAGTGATGTATATATCACTTTTTTTTATTGAAGTTAAAATTTTAAAAGTTACAATAATTTGAATGTTATTTCCATAATATGAGCAAAATTTTCCACTGCTCCATCAAAACAATATGCAACTCAAAATGCCACACACCCTTAAGAACCTCAAAGCAATGCCATCTCACAAAAGACAAACTAAAGTCCCCCCCACCAAAAGGATCATGGTTACCTTCATCCCATCAAAATAAAATAAACAGAACTCCAACAAACGTAACCGTGGCAATTACAAAGATAAACAGGTTGGAATGCCAACCTAGCTATAATATATCCTACATTGATTACTGGACATAAGTTACAAAATGTCAGTCTTTCAGTACCTGCCACTACAGGAACCATGAGGAAAGAGGAAAATGCAAGTGTGCATTGGACAATAACATTTGTTTACAAATGTCTTTTTCTTCAGTCACAAAACCGCTGTGGTGGAAAGATACATGGCGGCTGAGGTACTTTTCTAGAACTGTCAAAATTTACCCCTTACATAAAATGGACAATACACTAACGTACACCAAAATTATCTGCTAAAATATCTTGGAATTCTTCCATCACATTTTTCCTTGTTTTATACCATTTCACTCTTGTCTCCTAAAAATTGTAAAATAGGGATTCTACTGCACACAGTTTGTAATTGTTGGTCTCTGACAAAACAATGACCAGAGGATTCACTATATTTGAAAATATGTCTAAAGTAAAACTTTAAGACTGTTAATAGCATTGCAAAATACATAATGAAAATGGCACACACACTGTACGTGTAACTGTGATTGTGACAGCTTAAGGGAGCCATACTTGTAAAGTCAATCAATATGCAAAACATGCCTCAATAACATTGTATTTCTATGAGCCTGAAGCATTGTTTATTCACAGAACTTACCCATGCTCCCTAAAATGAACACTGATATCTACAATGTGGCCAAACACTTCAAATCTTCTCCTCAAATCTGCCTTTGTGGTGCCTTCTTCTATCCGTCCCACATACACAACACGTCTTTCTTCAACCTGCCGTAACTTTTCACGCTCACTCAATGGCCACTCACCAATATTGTTCTTGCAGATATTATGAATAGGTGAACGGGACCTGCAACCAACACACAACCACATATTAAAAAATATGCCAACATCTGCTTTTTAAACATTACATGCAGTTTCAACGGCACTCTTCATAAAATCCTAAAAAATGTTTAGCATCAAACACTAATCACAGAAAAAAATTCAGATCCCAACAATTTCAATGCAGCACTTTGTAACTGATATGGGGTTGAATTTTAAAGATGGAAGATGATGGTGATGGTTAGGAAGAAGATGCAACAGTAATAATGATGAATGAAGACTGGCAAGGTTTTGTCACCTCCAGAATTAGTTTGACACATAAAGGTGAATGGTAAACTTTGGCAGAGTTAAGGAGAAATATGTACAATATGTAGGGACCACGAAAAATGGTGAAGCGCAAAATTCATGAAATAACGTGTAATAAGGAATATTTAAATGAATTCAATGATTTTCCCTTTGTTTTGACATAATCACAAAATTCACAGATCTTTGTGCGAAACTCGTGCATTTACGTGCAAAATTACATCTTTATGCCACAAGTTCTATTTCTTTATACTATTGTAATCGTAGGCACAAAAAACATAGACCGAAAGATGATTGCAGTGATGTTAATTTCGTTTTGACACATTTATCAAATCCACACATTTTCATTACCCTGGAAATGTGTTTACACGCTGGCAATGTCACCAATGACTAACGGAAAAAAATGTAACAAATTTACTACAATTTTCGTGGCTTGGAGTAAGGTTGTTTCTGCCGCAAGGTGTGCTGGTGTCGATCTTTCCAACCTGTAATAGTATTAACCTGTCTGCTACTTTCATTGGTAGTCTTTGATTATTTTGTGTGTACATGTCTATGGTTTGGTTTCATCCATATTGTTTACAAATACAGTCAACACATTTCGTAGTAGCTTGTGATGCAGTTGTATTTGTGGGTGTACGCTACAGATTGACAGTGTGGCAAAAATGTTGACAATATTTGATTGCGAAAGAGAAATGAAATCTGATGGATTTTATATTTTTGATTTGCGTGATAAAATTATGATGTGCAAATTCTGTAATGTGCGGGTGAGTGGGCATGCAAAGACACCTGCAAAAAGCATGTTGAAAATGACACACACAAAAGTAAAAAAACAACTATTTTGTCACACAAATTCTACCGTATCTAAACACACATTGATAGGCAAAAGTGTGAATACAGTAAACAAGCTAAATGTGCAGAAACAAGAATTTGTTTCTAGTTTTGTTGATATGATGGTATAAGTTAATATTCCTCTAGAAAAGCTGATCATCCAGCTATGAGGAAATGGTTGAAAACCCGCATTGAAGGTTAGTATAGTTATAAGTAGACCTAATTTTATCTAGAGAATTTTTCTTATTTTGCCCTCTAATAACTTCACTATAGGCAGGCAAATATGCAAATGCAGCCCTAAAATATTATAGCATTTGTTGGTTGAGAGATTAACAGCCATACAAATAGTCTTCAGTTAAGTTTGACTAAGAATTGTTTTGAGTAAATTTACCCATTAATATTTTCAGTAATGAATGTCAGCTAATTAAAAGTAAATTGTATGTTTACACTTTAGGTGTAGGGGATTTGCCATCAGCCAGCACGTTAAGAGAAACTTATGTCCCAAAAATTGGCCAGGCAAATAGAAGCAGTAAGGCACACTGTAGAAGACAAGCAGATTGTATTCTTATGTATTGTATTCTTAAGTGGGCCGATGTATATTTGTGGTTTTGATTTGAGTGTTACGTTGCAGTCCAGTTTCTCATTTGTATGTGGGTGGTGTGAGAGAGTTGCCAGCTGCAACTCAGTCTGAGTGTTCGAGAGCAATTATGTCAATTGCATCAGAACTTGGAATAAAGTTTGAAAATGTTGTGGGTATTTTGTAACTGACTCAGCAAAGTACATGACAACTCGTGTGACTTCGCTGAAAGGTGTCTTCAATGATCGTATGGTGCATGTCCAATGTTGGACACACAAGCTTCTCAACAACGTTGCTAGCTTGTGGAGTGCCAGGCTAACTGAACATGTGTCTTGCAAATGCACAACATGCATTTGTCAATGCAAGGAAGAGAAAACACAGGTACGTGTCTTTCTTGAAGAACAAGTACACTGAGGATGAAAAAAAGCTCACCCTGTTCCCACTTCCAAAATGACTAGTTGGACTTCATGGTATACGTCTACCAAGTATGTAGGTGAACATGTAGAAGATTTGGCAAGAATTTTTGTCTGCAGAAGAAGAAGAGGAGGAAGAAAGGAGTAGTGCTGTTGTGTATTTCAAAAGACTCTCTCAAGATGATGTGGCTGTAATCGAGTGTTCATTGGTTTTTCTAATTGAACATTGCACTAAAACAGTTGAATCAATAGTAGTGTTGGAAGGTGTAAAGTATGCCTTTTCACATGAAGTGTACCCACTATTGGACATAAAAAACACATTCACTTTGATTAGCAGGGGATCCCTAGGGGAAGACACTTGCACAAGCATAGCAAAGTTGTCTACTCAAGTGAAGCAGCATTCACTTCGTGAAGACATGGTTAGTGTAGGATTGCTGGTAAAGACTAAATTCTGCACATCAGCAATCAAAAACTGTACAATTTAAGAGCAAAAAAATACCAATTCCTTGCCAACTGTCCCAGACAAAATTTTTGGAGGACTACATAGCTTACCAGAATCAGATTTCACAACCATTGGCTGAAATGCAGCCTGTTGATGTTGTCAGTGTTTTGTTGAGCTTGCAAGTTCAACATACTAAATTTGTTCAGCACTGTGTGCCTCCACTGTGGATCCTATCCTCAAATGCATGCAGTGTATGTGCATTTTCTGCATACTCGCACATTTTGGCAGACAGTAGAACAAATTTAAAGGCTGAAAATCTAGAAATTCTTTTCAGAAAATTCTTTGATAGTAAGGCAGAGTCTGCGATTTTGTAATGTCCACCATGTTAGATACTGTAACTGTTGTGTAATATGTTATTACATAAATTAGCTTTTCAACATTTAATTTTTGTGAAAAATAAGACATCATTTTTAAAAATATTATGTATATATGTTTTAAATATTTAAACAAACTTACCTCGAAAAAATAAGAATTTTTTTGAGATGAGTACCTAGGTACCATACCATGTTATGTAAAATATTGCAATCCCAAGTGTATAATCATTTTTGAACTTATAGACGTGTTTTCACTCTTTTGTAGTTTATGTAAAGCATATTTTTACATCACAATTTAACGTCTATTTGTAATTGTATTTTTTATCTAAAATTATACATATCCCTAAATACAGCTTTCTTCATTGGTATATACAGCTTTGAGGTTTTTTTTTACACTGTCGATGGTATGATCTTTTCACCATTTTTTGGGGTCTCTAACAATATGTGTACAAGAGACACCAAAACTGTATTGTGGTAACCAGGTCTGTGTAAAGAAAAAAAAAAAATTAATTTAGGGTGTTTATGATGCAGATACCAAAATGGCACATGCTCACATGTGCACACACACATATGTATGCATGCATGCACACACCCACACAACACACACTCTTGCCTACATGCGCTCTCGTGCACCTCGGTGCCCACCCATCCACACCCACATGTGTGCGTGCATGCACGCACACACTACCTACCTATCTATCAACCTATCTCTAACCCTCTCTCATATTAGGGATGGGCCGATACCACATTTTCTCGATACTCAATACCAGTTTCGATACCAAAACATTCTCATGATACGCATAACCAATACTTTCTCGATACCAAATTTAAATTGTTGTGAACACAAAAAAAATTGGCCAGGAAAATTGCTAATTTTACTAGTGTTGATGCACGCTGAAACTATAAAAAAAACCCACATTACACTTGAAACAGTGGACGGCATGTAACTTAAAACATCCTTAACTCACTTTCGTTTATTTTTGAGGTAGGGGAACTACAAACTTATCATGGTACTTCCAGCTTCGGTTCTTCCCCTCCCGTCTGTTCAATGTGTTTTGAAGTGGCTGGAGTAAATGATTCGTAAATGGTTTTACACTTTTCAGTATTTAAAAAATTATTGTGCTACTGTTATGCACTGGAAATAATTATACGATAGAAAACAGAATGAAAATAGTTGATTCTCGATTATTAATTTTTTCCAGCGGACCAACAAGAAAAAACCAAGCATGCATACATAACTTCATAATTAATTTTCGTTTAAACCAACAGCCTAAAGATGCAAATAAAACTACCTATTCAAGTCAATTTATGATAAAAAATATTCACTTTAAATTAAAAACTTCAATTTTTGATTTCAGCAAAATTTAATTATTATATATATTAATATTTTCGTTCAAGGTTCCTTCATCGCCCGAGAAATGCTCAATCCCTCTGTTAAAATTACCACAATTGATATATTTGAAACAATTTTTGCCAATCATTACTTGCCAGTCTTTTTCAAACATTTACAATTCTAACCAAACACGCAGCCGATAGTTCCCAATAATAATCACGCCAGGTTAAAATATAGCCACGTGTCTAACCTCATTCCAAATTCTGTTTACAATAACAAAGCCATAGATCGTTGAATAGTGTCGGAGATTGTGTGATTCGTTCTCATTGCCGCCCACATAAGATTGCAGTCAACTGGTAAATAGAATAAGAATCCAGAATGGTTTCCTATCGTAACCAACCTACGAATGTAGTACACACGTACGAAGAAGAAAAACTGTTGCGGAATGTAAACAATACTATCGATAGCACCAGTTATTGATTATCCATGTTGTCTTGCATTCACATAGCATTCAAAAACAAATTATGCGTGCAATGTTTGGCAAATTTACCAATGAGAATTATGGTGAAATGTAAATAATGGGAACGAATCATTGAAAATCCACTGCATTTCATAGTTACACGATTGTTCCGAATATATTTTGGCTTTCGGACATAATATCTGAACGATGGATGCGGGAAATTTATGTTTTAAGAATTGTAACATGCCAGCACTTTTTTAACATAGTTTATATAGGATAGTTATTTCATTGTGATTAGCTTCTCTTTAAAATTAAATCAAATATATCATATTACTAATATAATAGCATTTCTTCTTGAAGGGTTTGTCATAAATTCATGCAAAATTACTTCAACCTAAATAATTTTTTCAGCACTTCACAGGAGTAGTCTTGAATTCAGGTTTAAATATTTTTCCCTCAAAAATATGTTTTTTGGAAGGGGTCATCTTAGATTCAGGGTCATCTTACTTTCAGGTAAATACGGTAACATTAACACAATGATAAAATGTGATACTTTAGGATATTCTCATGTGATACTCGATACTATAAAGTATCGAGGTATCACAGCATTGAGGATTCCATCCCTAATATATATATAATACACGTATATAAAAAATTCCAACTGCAGCAAAGTGCTTATCATCTTGTCCTTTTCGTGACAATATTATTCACATACACACATGAACTCTATTACCATTTTATATATTTGCTTTCACCCATCACTGCATATTTCTATTCTACTTACAATTACAGTAACAAAGCTTCAATTATATTTTTTCTCCCAGGAAGACTACCAACATTTAATGGGAAACTATAAATCTAAAAGTACACATATATGTATATATATTTAGTTAAACCTCCTTAATAAAAACCTCTATACTAATAGAAAGTTCCCACTAACAAAAAGTTGTCTTCTTTCCCCTTAGGGTGAGATAGGGAATTAAATGTTTTGATGTGTGATGCACATTTCACACATATATACGTTCACCCTTTTGTCAGACGTCACCCCAATCCCTCATGTATGACAGAGACTAGCCAAGCGGCTCAGTTAAGAACCTAAGCTCTTGCAGCAGAGGCAACCCAGCAAGACAGAGATGCCTAGTTCCACAGTGAACTGAGGGATTGCGCTGGTAAGAGCAGCTCTGCCCACGGAGAAGGAGCTTTCCACCACACCTGCACCCCGCACCTCAGATGAGCCTGCTGACAGGTAGAAGATATGTCTGTGCGCCGCAAAGAACATTAGTTCATCTCCAGCAGCTCACTCTTTGCAGATACCAACATCTTCACAACCTACCAGAAGCTCTCCAAGACCTTCACAAGCAACCCCCAAAGAAGTCTTCAACCCCTTGAACAGCCTCTATCCTTCTGGAAAACAGCATTGAGATAGTTAGGGTCAGTTAGTATCATAGCTACCTAGGCACATCTGCTGTTGTTCAGCTTAGACCCAGGTCCCCTTCACATGGTTTACTTCCATTCAGTTCCTGGTTCGTTAGGAGGTAGTATGGGCCATCATGTATATTCATCAAGGAGTAAACACATTTTCTCTCAAACCTCTGAGTACTAATTCTAGGGTGACTGTGATTGTATCCTCTGCAGACGTCAGGGGAACACGTTATTACAACCCAATTACTGAATCAAGAGTAGAAATGTGGGCTATCTTAACCAGGCGTATGTACGTCGTAAACACACCCAGTCAACGTCCACCCATACTGTGCACCTGGTATGCAGTAAGGTAGAGCCACAACCACTAGACACTCAATCCGCAAGGCAGATAGTCAACCAGTCCAGCCACTTCACTCCATCCACCACGCTGCACTGTCACCGGAAGGAGTACTAGACTGGTTCGGGGGATCTGCCCACCTTTAGACCCACACCCAATGTCGTTGCCAGATACACAGAGTAAACCCACCACTCTAAACTGTCGCCAGTTTGAACAAACGTGTATAGCTCTGGGTTAGCTTGGCCTCTACTTTGGTCATATACCTAACTAGGGACAATCGTTGCCTGCTCCTCCCTGATGAGGCCGACCTTAGTACCTACAATACATGCCATACACCCAGAGGAATGGTATGAAGTGAGAAGTAAGGAAGGTAGCTACTGCCTCCGCAGGCAAAGGGAGCTGTAACACAGCCCAAACTGCCCTCTGCAGTGTAACCTCTCTCCAGGAATGTGCTCAAGTTACCCGCCAACAAGAGGCCTCACCTCCCAGTCCCTCCACTCTCCCTATTTCAGCCCCCTGCCAAGACTGCTGACGAGCCACACTGCTTCGTCATCACCTTCCACCTGGCATGAGATGTTCCCTGGGTATAGTAAACCCATGGTTCCAGTGCTGCAAGACCAGTAGCCCTTCATGGACTCACCTCAGAACCACCAGCCGCAACACCACATATGCCCCATGACAGGGCCAGAATTTCTGTCCACTCACTCTAGCAGCAACAGCGGCTGGGTCAGGAGTCACCCTACCCACTTCCAGTACAGATAAAACAGTGGCTGTGTGTCACTCAGTACGCAGGAAAGGTAAAACCTCTACATACTTTGTGCCGTGTGGTCCAGCCACGTGCCCTAACCTATATACAGGCCGGGGTCTGGTCAGTAAGCAATAAAGTCTAACCCGTTATATCACCCATGTCTCTGACACACACATCAAAACCTTGCCCGAACGTAGTCATCAATCACCCAACATGAGTCAAGAGTTGTGGCGCCCAACGTGGGGCCACTGCACTCTGCTAGTTACGAGTAGTGCAGCAGACCTAGGCCAGCACGAGACTGAGACTCAGTGATACTAGCCAGGAGTCCAGACAAACTCAGTCAGACTTCAAAGAGTCTGAAAACACCTCCTGACGCTCAATTAATGTAGCGGAGATGTTGGACACAGAGGCTAGCATAGGCGACCAGAGAGAACCGACAATAGTCGAGGTCATTCCTGAAAAGTACCACATTGCCACTTGCCCTGGAATGGCATTAAATACTATTGTATGTGCACACTGGAAACGCAGCTTCCATTAACTCTGTTTGAGATGGACGATCAAGCCCAGGTATACAAACAGACTAGAATACTGATGTACTGACTGCTGAACCCACCAAACTGCATATTGCAGCTGGCTTAATTGCGTCAGGCAAGGAGAAAATATGGTACACTGCATTGTATGCATGCAGACGTATCACCATCTGTGTAAAGGGGGCCAGACGAACATATTATACAACCAGACCTTGTATATAGATGTGAGGTTTGCCGATGTGCGGAGGAATACAGATCTGAGAATCCCAGCAGGCATCAGAACATAACCACACGGGACAACGACGAACCCCAACTTCTGGAGTTCACCAGAAGGCCCCACAAAGACACAATAACGTTCACCATTCATTGCAAAAAGGAATTTTGTGACAATGAAGTCCCAGCAATGGGTTACCAGCACACACAAACAAATTAAGGGGAAAAACCATTGAGTGGTGGGGCAAGTACAGTGAGTTCATCACGGAGTGATGGATGCAACTATATTCATGCCTTGCGACTCAGTTTTTGAGTGAAGAAGTACTGGAACACTTGACCACTGAGTTCCACAGACTAACCTAGACCGCCGAAGAGACAGAAATATTAATTAGGGGTATAACGTACATGATGCGTCCCGCGCATGAGCAGCACATTAATTGCAGGCAGACTACGCCCCATTGAAAGCAAAGTATGCCGGGGCAGGTCTAACCTCAAGAATATAGCAGTAAGGAAGGCAGGACACGACCCTGCCAAACATTGACAGAGATCCAACAATCCTTCTTCTCTCATGTGTTCCTTGCTCTACTGCACTCTTAAATGAAGCTGCAAGCCAATACGTAATCACCCTCCCCGAAGCAGCCAGGAGAACCCAACCAAAACCAAGAGTTTCTATTCTGCCGTTCCCACAGGAGAAGCCTGCATGTTTCCAACTGCATGCCACCAGGGAAGTGGCCAATCAGAGAGAAGTTAAGGCCTCCCCAAAGAGCAAGATGCTGCCTTAGATTTTATCGTCTTGGGCGAGCGCCACCAGCGATAAGGATCCAGGCATCCCTGAAATAACGTCACAAGCTCCACTCCCAGGAGGCGGGCTAACCCCCCTTCCCCCTTTTTGAAAGACTTCGAACTGCCAAAATCAGTATAAATACTACAACAGAGCAGGCCTTGAAAGAGTCTCCGGCAGCACCTTCTGGCTGTGGTCAGCCGAAGGGGTCCAGCACAGGGCAGAGGCCACCCATGTCGGCTACCGTGGCGTGAGAGTCGACAACGCTGTCCAGCTCCGGAGGACACTAGCACCTAGAATGCCCTCGACTTCTTCAGCCGCCTACCACATCCCACGGAGGTTCAACGCCTGCAGAGGCATTCATCTTCTTGGGTTCTCAGCAACTCCAGATATGCAGACGTCCACCAAGGCTCCAGCACCATTGTCCTATGCAACCTCCAAATCCCCCCACCCCTACTATTAGGTATAGTGAAGTTGCAACGACGTCCTATCTGGACCTCCCCTCAAAGCCCTAACCTGGCCACTGCTTCACCGCTGGCCTGATGTAAACCCTTGATGAACACATTAGCACCCTTCAGGTATTTCCTAATTAAAGTTAGGATTACACACCTGGGCTAATATATATATATATATATATATATATATCTTTCTTTACTATTATTTAACTATCAGTTCACTTGATACAATAGTAATTATAAGTATTTTCCAGGTTGCCTCCATCTGACTTTTGAGAGGAAGCTTCCATATATAAATAATTTCTTTGTTATTATTTTATGTTAAGGGATCCGCATTATTAATTATATTTGTTTGATTCTTGTCGTCATCCTGGTTACTGCTGGAGATGCAGTTCAGGATTACAACCGAAGCAGTCGCAACTGCTTGGTGGCTGAGCTCGGCGGTGCAGTCCCGTTCCGCCGGTCTTTCTGGTGTAGGTTGAGGAAGTGCACTCAACTGTTTGGCGGCAAGGAACGCTGTGTTTCGTTCCCTACGTTTTCGGCCATGCCTATGGTTGTAAGACATCAAGTCTCTGCTCACAGTATACTGGGTACACCCTGACGCGAACAAACTAAACACAATTTACAGTGCTAGTCCGGTTTTGGTTTGCAGACCAGGCTCTGTAAAGTCTCCACTGATCCCCAACGCTATGCGGGCTGATCAGAGACGGGGAGCTGTGTGGGTCACCAATGCCGCCACTGGATGTGCGTCCATACAGGAATGGGTGGCAGGTCTCAAGCTACGAAATATTCCATCACTAGTAGTGCTGTGGGATAAGGCAATAACTTGAGACTGTCGCTCCTCCCTGGGTGAAGGTGTTACTAGTGGCTGTGGGTCCTCTGTTCCTCTCCGCCGGCACTGGTAAAGCGCTGCGGCAGTTGGAAAACAACAGATGGCAGTCTAACGTGTGTGTAAGAAAATAGGTTGGACCTCTGAAAGGCGCCCGTAGGAGTTAATTCGGTTATTATAAATTACCCGGTTCTTGTCAAGGGTGTACATAACAACCTGTATCTAGCAGGCAAAAAGACTGATACTCTAAGAAATAAAAGCTGAAAGGTAGGAAACAAAGTAGATTTATTGAAGTCCCAATAAACATGCGACGTGTGCCACCTCTTACCAGAAAATTGAGCGCTGAAGGTTAGTACGCTGGCCAGGTGTAGGCGACCTGGTTCTAATGTAGAATGGGAAAGAATTAGCTAAACGAGAAAATATATACTACTTCTAAACTGTTCTAATTAAGATGTCTTGAGGAGACAAAGTGAATTTAAAATGTGTTGGTAAGCGTATTCGTTGGTTGTCGGGTTGACTGATCGTTGACGATGAAGTAGCAGCAGGAGGCGTACTCAAAGCTTCGAAGTTCTCTGGAGGTCCCAGCTCTAGCAGTGCTGCGGGATGTCGCGAGAGATGGAACAAGAATTACTGCCCAAGCCCGGCAGCGTCCAGTCTTATATAGGCGAAGCTTGTAGGCTGCCGGCGCGGGCTGCAGGGAGGGCGTGACGTCCTTGTGCCCTGGCTGGCGTGGGAAAACTCTGGTCAGCGTTTCTGCTTTGTGCCTCGTCGGTAGCACTCGCCTTGCCCGAGGTCTGGGTAGTTTGTAGGCTCTCAGTGCGGGGTTTGAGAGGGGGGGGGGGAGAGGCGTGCCTGCTGTGTTGCATATCCTTCTGGTGAAGAGAATTTGCTCATAAGTTCCTGTTATTTGTAGGGTAGGCAATGTGGCACACATGCCTGTAGTAGTGGAAGTAGGTATTCTTGGCGATGAGTCATAATCGTAGTTGATTAGTTGTGTAAGTGGCATGTGTCAACATTAAAATCTACTTTTCAGAATTATTTCTTAATCTAGTCGATTAGTTGTGTAAGTGGCACACGTCAACAAAAATCTACTTTACAGAATTATTTCTATCATTTATAAAGTAAGCCCATTTAGTACGCCATTGAGGTTTAGTATTCATTTTGTTTAACAACCTTACTCAATCAGGATAACGTCAGTCTGCGCGTTATGCCATACGGCAGGAGACAGTACACTCATTAGTTTGGTACTAAAGACACCAACACCTAAGGACCTTGATTGTCTACGAGGCCCGAATTCTATAATTCGTTTTCAGCTGGAGATAGCCAGATCATAATTATACGGAGGGCAGTAATAGACTGGTCAACCTTAGAATAATATGTTAGACCCGGCTTTTAAAGTTTCAATCTGTGTGTCTTGTGTTTGTTGTTTATTTAAACTGCTCTATGCCGTGAACACACAGAAGTAGAAAGAAGTTTCATTTACTCCAGGCTTTAAAGCAAGTGGAACAACAGATATTAAATATACCACAACCTGAAACCACTAAGAACCAACCCCTCTTTGAACCTCCCACACTTACATCACAGCATATTCCCTTTGAACATTTGGTGGCAATTTATTTTGATTTACACATAGTAGGAATTGCACCTGAAAAACCTACCCTCCAGCAATTTCAACCAACTCCAGAACGAGTCAACCACAACCAGAGATGGCCGCTGTTGCGCCGCCGGCTACGCAGCAGAGCCGCCTGCTGGAGAAGAGGAAGGCATCTCCTCCCGCTGGACCACAGGTAATGAGTCAGCGAATGGTTAAACTTACTGTTCCTAATTTTGTGCCTACATGGAAAGCAACTTGCCCAACTTTATACACTGGCATACTTCTCAACGACAGTAAGTTACTTGTAGGACATTTTACGATGATAAGGCACGTGTTTTTTTTCCATCATTGGTCGGTGAATATCAGGCTCATTCTTGGGTAGAACTCCCCAAAATCCCACACCTCCAAGCCCTTACGAGGAGAAAAACCTCTTTTCCTTTTCACGACGTGGGGGAAACCCACGACATAGGTCTAGCTTGGTTTCATCATTGTCAGGAGGTAAGTAAGTTTAAATAGTACTTGTATTTCACCAGGCTAGATGACTTCCTCCCCCTATTGGGGATTTTCTGGGGGTTCAATATCCGACAGCATCCTGACAGATACAAACACGAGCTCACCTTGCCGGCTAATTCTTGGAGTTCACGCAAGATTTTCTTTAGGCTCCTTCCATTGAGTTATTACATTGAGTTATTACCTTAGATAACACCTAAGTCACATTCTGGACCAGGTGCGATTCCCACCAAACTGAACCGGGGGGGGGGGGGGGGGGGGGGCAAAATGTACCGCCGGATCTTCCCAAAGAAAACAAGTAGAGCTGCATGCGACAAATTACACACATGCTGCTCCCTAAATTACGCAACTCATTACAAATCCCGAAACCAAAGATGGTAGACGAGCTCATAGAAGAGCGCGAGAGACAGAGATGAATTACAAAGGACAGGCTCTACTAGACAAGCCACATGCTAGCAAAATTCCGGAGACTGATAAGCAGACCAAGTGAAGGGAGAACTCTACCTCTTCCCCTCCTCTCAAGTAAGTGCTGTTTCTGTCCGGAATACTGCATTTTAACTAGAATTGCCCATTCAAACAGGCAGGCCTAGAGTGGGCGGGGGAAGATCGGACAATGGCACTTGATTTCCTGCAGACACAAGCGGAGGTCAAAGGTCACAACCAAACAGGAAAAACAGCAAATGGGGTACAAAGCGGGCCACCACCACCGGGAACCATGGGCCCGTCCTCTAAGGACTAGACGAGCGAGGAAAACCAAGTACCAAAGCTCCACACATAAAGGTGGACATAAATTGGCGTAAGGCACTTGCTCTATTATTAGATTCAGCTGCAAGACGAGCAGCATTACGCCTGCAAACCCGCCTCGTGCGCATGGCACAGCACGACCGGACCCTTAAGGTCACCGGCGATCGGCGATCACCAAGCCATGCTCGCCATGCTCCTGGATCCAGCACCAGCCATTGACGTCACGCCAAGAGGATGTATGGTCCCTCTCTACAGCCAGATTATAAATACTGGAGCAAGTGCCCTGCCATGACAGTCTATCCCAGGCCTTCACTGCGCTCTTTAGTGCCAAACGTCCCAATGGAACCATCGGCTCCCTCTCCTGGTATTCACCACGCTCTTGGTACCAAAGACTATTCCTCTACCTTCATTTTCACTGCACTTCTGGTGCCGAAGACATCCATTGATCTTCCAGATGGGCGAGCCTCAATTTCAGAGCCTCAAGCCAAGCCAAATTATAGAAGAATAATGTCAAGCCTAGCCAAGCTGAGACAATAAAAAAAAATATATCATCGAGCCTAGTTCAGTCTAAGCTTTATGGCACCTACATATTACGTCAAATTCAGTTGAAATCATTTTTCAATTTTGTTAAAGAAAAAGTTTCTAAATTGAATGTTTATTTAAAATTTGTCAAATATAAATAAAAGAAATTAGCTTAAGGGTGCTCAATTAAAATGTCTCACATAAACATACAAATAACTCAGAATCAAATGCTTCAAAATCTAAATTACGATAAAATATATTTGTATGAAAATATTTCATGTAACCCTCAGTAAACATTAGCACAGCTGATTTACTTGCAACAATTTTTGCCAATCATTACTTGCTAAGTCTTTTTCAAACCTTTACAATTCTAACCAAACATGCAGCCAATAGTTTCTGATAACTGTTACGGAATGTAATGTAAACAATCCTACCAATAGTATCAATAGCATCAGTTATTGATTTTCTATGTTGTTTTGCATTCATATAGCGTTCAAAACCGAATGATGCAGAAAATCTTTGGCGAACGTACCGAAGAGAAATGCATAAAATGTAAATAACAGGAATGAATAATCAAAAATCTACTGTATTTCATAGGTAAACAATTGCTCCGAATATATTTCCATTTTGGATAGAATATCCTATCGATGAAGGCTGGTAAATGAATAATTTAAGGGTCGTAGCATGTAGGTTTTTCTTAAACATTATTTATATAGGATGTTTCAAAATATAAACAAAGGCGAAGTGTCTTTACTGTATTTACTTGTGTATAGTGCACACCATGATTTTCGCAACAAGTTCCCGAGAATTTTTTTTTTTTTTTTTTTTTTTTTAAACAAAATTGCACCAAAAATTTGTGGTGCCCTGTTAGTAAGAATGGAACAAATTAATTTTTTTACATTAATGTGTGGTGATTGTAATACGTTTAAAAATATTTTAATGAAATTACTTTGTTTGCAAAACGCCTAAATAAAACAATTCCGAAAACCTCAGGCTTCTAATACTCAATACTTATTCCTGGATTTTTCTATTTTCTCCTTTCTCCTTTTAGCAGTGACAGGCTCTTTATTTGCCATGCTAGAATGTAACACTACACTTCTCTGGGAAGAAAGAAAGGAAGGAGAAAAAAAGAAGAAAGAAGTGTCGATTTGGCCCTTCTCCACCCCCTGCCCATAGTTCGCTGGCCTTTGCCACGGAAACAAAGAGAGCTTGGGGGAATTATCACCCCAGCAACATTCAGTTTTTGGAGGGTAAAACCAGGGAAGGGGTGAAGTGGGGGGGGGGGGGGGGGTCACGCCCTACGCGTAACTGAAGGGTTGCTGAGAGAGAAGAGAGAGGAGTGATGTAAGAGAGAGAGAACAAACAGTTCCGCCACTTCCCTCACCAGCCCCGTGGACAATTTATGGCTACCACTCCCCCTTCCTTTTTTTTCCCCATTAGCACCCACCCCAGAAATTTTTTCTAGTTGTGAGCAGCCACATTAAAAGTGGTTTGATTATCGAGCAGAGGTTCCACGAGAAAGTAATATTGGCTCAAGTTTCAAGCAGAATCAAATAGTAAAAGCTTGACTCTGCTTTGCTCGAGTTTTTAACTTCGATCCATCTCGACAGTCCTGAACAGTCGTCTTCTACGTCGTTAACACCAGACACTTCCAGCCCCTTTCAGGGCAACATCGTAGAGTAGTCCATTTAAAGTTATTTTCATAATGCTTGTCTACCTACCCTTGTTAGCTTCGGGGTCACCTTCACCTGTTTCATGTAGGGTTAAGCTTCCGTAAGCTCCAGCTGGTAGGAGGTAGTACAACACCCACACTATTTCCATCATTGGAATAAACACAGTTATATACACTTAAGGGTATCCATTAAGTAGCAACAGCACATTTCCTCGTGAACATCAACCCCGCCAAAGGGACAGCAGGTGACCGGGAGATTTACTATAACTGCCACACATGTTAGTAAAGGACACGTGCACCTTGGACGGCCACCCTTTCTGTGCACCACGGTACCCAGAATGGTAAAGCTCAGACATTAGGTACTCTTCTCTTGGGGTCAGCTTGTCAGCTTTGTGCTTGCTCTCTCCATTGTGATTCTGGTGTTGGAGGGGGCATTCCCTGAGTTGGGAAGAGTAGTCCTCAGGAGAGGCTCACCTACGTATCGAGACCGTCAGCTGGCGTGACAGGACTCTCCGTATTCACCGCACTTCTGGTGCAGATACGATGATAGGGATCCTGCACTGGGTTGGCGGAGGCGGTATGTGGTTCGAAACCCTGAGTAGGACCACAGCATCACCTGCTCCACTTCCGTGAGGTTCGATAGAAGTGTTCTATATCTCAGGCCTCATGCCATATTCCTACCGCAGTGGTGTCCTCAAGAGGGTAAAACGGGCTGAGACAATCTCTAAATACCAGGCGGAGCCTAGCCCAATCCCCACCGGACTCGAGCACCCCAGTCCCCGGGAGCAAGCTGCAGCCTTAGCCAGAGACTGACCACGCCCGACTACGAACTACGCCTCTTTGATCCACCCACCCAACTTGACGGCGACACACACCCAGTACTCACAGCCTACTTAAGCGGACAGGACAGGTCATTCAGCCTAGATAATTTGTGGTTTTGGGGAATGCCATATCCTCAGTCTACACCTGCAGCAAATAGCACCAACAAGCACTTGCGCTCTGCACACCAGAAACCAAAGTTCACCCCAACGTAGAACTGACAGAGGCCCCGCAAACTCAACCGGTTAAGCGTCGATTAGGTATACTAAATAGTAAAGGGGATTCCAACAAAGTGCAAAATCGTCTTGGCCAAACACCAGATTTTGTGCCCTGCCGGTTTTATATTCTAGACGTGTTCCAGTGCTTTGAAAGGACTAGAGTCCAAGTTTCTCCTGGGGTGAGTCTGACCTAGCACCCACCAAAACCACTTGACATTGTGGCATACCTCCCACAGCCACAGGACATCATGTGTCAGTATTACAATTTAATGTAGAGTCCACTAAAAAAGTAATGCTGGTGATAAGAATGCCTTGTTTTACGTTATGCTGAATCACAGTCAATGTTTAAATTTTTTGAGATTTTTTAAAATAATAACAAACAGCTGTTAATACAAACCTCATTATTAGAAACTGCTGAAATTTAGGTTCTTTTTAGGTTAGTATTAAAGAGGTTTCACTCTTCAATAACAAAATTAACGTAACTATTAATATCTGTTTTACATTACTTTTCCACATTATATTTACCACTAGAGTAAGCTATAACTATGTCTACTTCAAATGAACAAGCCTATAACAAGACGCTGTTGAAAAAAATTCACACACTTTACAAAACATTTTAACGCAGTGGACAATCTCTACGTGAGCAAACTACAGAAGTTAATAGACAACTGATTACCTCCTCCACCCATGAAAGTTATTCCCCATGGGCCTCCAATTCTGAAAATTACGCCTGCCTGGATACAAGTGTGATGGTGCTTTGGAACGCCGCTTGCTGTGGCTCCTTCGCGACCTGCTGCGCGACCTCGACCTACTACTTGAACTGCAAACGGAGCCAGAAAACACTGTGCAGACACCATCACCGCAGCAACGGGCAGCAGGGAAAACCATACACAAGTTCATAAGCTAGCATAAGCATGCTACCAAAATTAATATATGCTGTGCACTGTTAATTGAGCACTTTTAAAATCAACCTGTGAAAAATGTCACTGCCCCTACCTGTACACAGTTTAACAAACACACTGATTGGCATGCACACAGTAAAGTAAGCAACAATAGGGGGAAAAGTAGTTCCATGTCATAAAGCTGACTTAATAATGTTAGCTAAAATTTGTTAAGTGAAACCCTGTTTTACCAAAAATTTGTATGTGAAATGTACACTTATTTTTTACAGTTTGGCCATGAGGAGGCATTGCAACAAGTATAACTTCCCCTCTTATAATATTTTCCTGCTTAATAAGCTGCCTTCACTTGGTCCACAAACATGTTTTCCAATACAAAATTACTCATACAAAGTTTTCCCTTGTATAAAACTGACATTTCTTGGAGCCCTTGACAAATGTTATAACAGGTTTCTACTGTACCAAAATTATTTCTTTTTCTTTCTGTTTTTCTAATGTATAAACTGTAAGAATGATCAAATTTGCAAATATTTCTCTAATACAGTGGATTCTCAAATATTCGTTCTCTTTACGCACGTTTTAGCGTATTCTTCGTTAATTTATTTTGGTCCCACCAAAATTCCTATATAAACAATGTTAATTAATAATCACTTTCAACAATCTCCAATTGTTTGTTTTCTTGTAACGTCCGTTCAAAACAGACAGTACTTTTGTCATAGATTGCGCACATAAATAGTTTTTAACAATACACAAAGGCAAAACAATGTGGACAATCGATAACTGGTGATGATAATATTGTTTACATCCCGCAGCAGTTTTTCATCTTCTATTTCGTGCACTTCTTTTTTTTTCTTCCATGTTTACTGCACTTGTAGGTTGGTGACAGAGAGAAAATATCTCATATTCTTCTTCTTCTGCATTTACATCACCCATGGGATGGTAACAACGAGAACGAATCGTACAATTTCAGACTGTTTTGAATGTTCTATGATGTTGTTATTCTTGTAAACAGAATTTGGAAAGACGTGGCATCATTTTGACGGGCGTTATTATTATTGAAAGCAATTGATTTCAGGTTTGTTTACTATTGTACGGGTTTAAAATTTGTTCAGCAAGAACATAATGGTTGGCAAAAATTGTTGTAAGTAAATAAATCGTGGCATTATTCATCGCTGTATTGAACAGAGCTCGGCCAACAAAGGAAGTCAGAACACTGGACGAGAAAATAAAAAACTTATTTAAAGTGGTCTAAATGCGCTTTGTCTATGCAGAAATAAAACGTGATTATTAACCCTTTATTTTACTGCCATTATAAACAAGGGAATGTCCACCTATATAACATTTTCCCCACTGGTTCTAAACCTTTTCCTAATGTTTCAATGCATACGTACGTACCTGTGAAAAATGTCCACGGATAATCAATAGTAATATAAGACACCAAACCCCCTTAAGATTACAGCATTTGTTAGCTTTCTACACGTTTTGTGACTGAAAATATATGTAATATTTGCGCTAGCGCCAGCATGTAAATTGAACAGCCAGAATTATGGATCAGCTTGTGGCGTGCTATTCAGGTTTCAGAAGATGGCCACTATATTGGCTCACTGGATCAATACGGGTACGAGCAGATGGTTGATTGAACATTCTGTGGCGTACGGCTTAAGTTTAGTTATCGATAAAAGTGTAGAAATTGCTTGTTTACATGCATGCACACATCACAGTGTAGGCAATGCAAGTTTAGTATGATAATTATTATAGCTTTGATTAATTAATCAGACTTTTACATAGGTACACTTTTGGATAAAATCCAACTTCGAATTACATAGAAGGCGAATCTCTAATTAACCAAAATTAAAAGCATATAAAGCCTATTCTTCCATTTCGTGGCGAGTAAACACTTAGAATTAATCAACTTCGAATGAACAAGGTTTTACTGTATTTAAGCTGTCGGTTCAATCAAACATGCATTTTGCGGTTATGTATGTTTTTCTCAGATTTGAAATCTAAGTTTGCATACATTGTTTTCCCGCATGCCACTTTTTTTCTATTGGTACACTGAAAAACGTATTTTCAAGAATCCACTGTAATTTCAAAATTTCACTTGACCAATGCATGAATAATGTGAACAGGACCACGGCTATTTGAGGTCTGCAAGCCTGGGATTTTCAGTTCTAGCTGAGCCCCAGCAAGCCTACTCAAAAGTTTCCTAACTTCAAGCCCAAGATATTTTATTGCCTACCAATAATAGCATTTATAATAAAAATAATAATATAATTTTGAAAATAATATGGGATCATATCTGCAGTTATGAAGAATAATTTTAACAGAACACTCCTAAATTTCATTAAAAATATTATTCTCTGTGAATAAGTAAACACACATGTCTTCTGTAAAACTGTTTGTACAATGTCTTCGGTTTTGCTGAGCTAATTTAGGTAGGTTTTTCACAAATTTTTCTAGAATTTTATTTAAAATTTCTGTTAGTTTTAAAATGTAATATAATACCACAAAACCATAAAGTATGCGTACAATTAATTTTTATTCAGTAAAATGTTAAATTGAAGTGATTGACATTATGTAAATACTATGATGTATTAATGACTGAAATTTGACAGTTAAAAAAAATTCTTATCAGTCCATGTATATAGTTTGTCCCACGAACGAGCGCACTTTTTTTGACAGTTATTAAAGTAGTATCATACAGTTATTTCCATAGAAAAATGTTTTCTGTTGACACACTGGGCACATTACAGTCATTTGAATGTGTTTATCTAACATCTGAAGGTTGACGAGTCTTATAATACGCACTGTCTACCATTTGGGGTTGAACGCAAGCCCTGGATAAAAGAAAGTTAAATGTCCTCGAAAGGGACAATAATTAACACACTTGAATTTAAACAAATGCCAGGCTAGGATAGGGTTCTCCATGTAGAGACTGAAATTTATACTGAGGGCTTGTTTGCATCTGCCCTGGACTAATAACTGGGGACATAAATCTCTATGAAAAATCTAACACTGTAAGTTTTCTTATTGGACGACTTAGTTTTAATTCAGTAAATCGACTTCAACTAACACAATGCCAGATTCGCAAGGGGCATCAAGGTAAGGCAGCGGTCTGATGTATGTTTAGGTGCCCGGCCGGTGTACAAAGTGGACCTGGTGGGCTTCCTAGAGGGCACAAAATCAGGAGTTACTCACACTACCCTTCGCCAAGTTGGTATCTTACTGATGGAGGGATGCTACGTTCTTCTCCTTGCTGGCTGGTCCACCAAGATGTTTGGAGCAGAACAGTGGCTGGCTCTGGCTGCGTCAAAGTGGTGCTGCAGTTGTGACTCTCTCCGGTAAAGGAGGTGGTGGAGGGGGAGGGGAGTGTCACCTGTAAAGGTGTTTCTATCCAACACTGGTTAAGGCCTAAAATGGTATCTCCGTACATTTGGATTATCTTTATGGCTAGATGATGTTCATCTGGTAGCTTAATTAGACGTGGAAACTACGGGGTATTATTAGTAGGTTCCAATCGAGGTACTTTAGTTCGGAACTAAGTCACAAGCCTATGGATTACTCTACATCTGTTTGGTCGGATTTCCTGGCTGGGTGTGGACTCTGCCACACTGTACAGTTACTGCGGCGTGGGGGCTTGCTAATGTCTGCTCGGGGATTCTAACCCTGGACTCTTATAAATGTCAAAACGAATTGTTAACGTGAGGTAGACTTATGTATGGGTTGCCTTTTAGCCAAAGAGTACACAGACTGTCGTGATGTCAGCTTCACGAAGAACATTTATGAAGTGTCAAACTAATTGCTGAGGATTGTCATGTTGGGATGATGTACCTGTGCACAATTGTGGCCTAGTTGGTTTCATGGTTGGAACAAAATCTGTTTTGGAAAGAACTGTGTGTGGTCAACACTTCACCTCTGTCACGCCTGGTCGTGTAGCTCTCTACGGTGAAGTCTGGCTGCACGTAGGTGGAGGCGGCCAATGCTGGCTGAGGTGCAGTGGTACCTAGGTAGTATTTAAGGCTGTAGGAAGGTATCAGGTTTGGAGGATAAGTCGCCAGTATAGGATTGAATCTTAATAAGGCTTCCTGATATTGATTTATTATTTTGTGCGATCCTTCCCACAATTTAGTGGATGGTTCAAACAAAGGAGATGGAGTGTCAACTTGAGCTCCTACTCTTTTAAATAATTAATTTACTAAGTTCTGGACGTCTTAACTTCCTATGATATGTGACACCTCCTTTACAGATGTAAGGCATAAGTATGCAGGATATAAACAGTACTGGGAAGTAGCTGGGGTATTACGTATTTCTCCTGTGTGGTACTGTGCACTTTAATTTCCCACTGGTATCGCACACACTGATATTCCTGCCCGGCCTTATACAGCAGTGAGGCAGAGTAGGGAGGAATTCTGGAAATGAAATACTTGCACCCCAGAAAGGACAATTAACTACTTGACTCCCACCCTGACGAACTGAACTGTGATCAACTAAAAACCACTCGTGATAAGTATTTGTCTCCCTTGAGGGCTCTTACGCCAGGTGCCTGCTATTTCCTGAGTAAATGAACATGTATACCCTTAAGGGCTTGTATGAAATTATACGTAATAATATACAAATGTCTTAAGGGCATGTTGCAAGTAGGGTACACTTTAATCAATAAAAATAAAAAAGTTATGTTAGCATTTATTAAAAGCTTTAAAACAACAATTGGGACTGCACTCTTCTAGTAATAACAATAATATAATTTAATGTGTGACGTACCAGGAATATATACTCACTATATTGGCTTCATATTGGACATCAGGATCTTTTGTCTAGATGCTGAACCAGGTGCTTCTATATGTAAAACGAGGTTCAGTTTTGCTTGGGTACTGGCACATTCCCGTTGTACAAAACTGGCAGTGTGGCTATGCAGCAGGGCACAAAATTGGGTGTGGGCAACACAATTTGGAGTCTAGGTGCCACCACTGCCTTGGATATACTTGGGCGACTTTTGGATGGAGCAGCACTTGAGGAAGGCGTGACTACTTCTGGCACAGAGTTTCGACTAACAATGACCTGTGGATTTGGCAGAGGTGTGGGATGAAAGATAGCAAGCACTAGGTGGGCTATCACTGGCATTGGAGGTTGGTTGGGATGGCTCAAATACACTGCGACCCACTACGGATAATCCACTGGGCCGGTCATCTCAGGTGGTGTGATGAGGTCGCTGGGCCCTGGAACTTCCACAGGGTCTTGCAGATGGCGTAGCGCTTGTGCCTGTTCTTGAGGTGACAAACTAGTTAGCTGTTTGACCAGGGAAGGCTGTGATATTTGTGTGCTCTACCCGATGCTAAGAGTGTCTGTCAAAATTTTTCCTTCAAACCGTTCCTCTGGGAGTAGGGCATTGCGAATTGGAACTTATTCTCCTACTACTGTACTACGTCTGCAGGCTCCTTGTGCAGCGATACGTTTGGCAACATGTGCGGCAGTGGACAGGCAGACACCTTATTCCCAAGTCTGGCGGAGACTGCGGGACACGAGGTAAGTTAGGCCTCACCTTGTCAAGATACGCACACGGGTGAGTGGCCCTGCCCCAGTCTTCCCAACCTAGGAGACACAAGTCTCCCTCAGTGGAGCCCGCTCGAGAGAAGCCAGTGAACAACAGGCTGACAAACTGTTCCAAGGACAGTGTACCTGTGTGGCTCCGCCTTTCCAGCAATCCCGGAGGGTTGAGGGGAAGAACGGCCAAAGCTAGTGCGTGAAAATCCAGGGATCACATGCAAACCTGTTATGCGAGGATAACTACAGAAGGGTGCTAAGTCTACAAGGAAGGTACACAAAGTAAAAGCTGACTCATGTTTTATTTTGTTTAATGGACATAAACACGGGGTGAATGCACTTAAACTTCTGGTCAATGACGCAAATTTCAGTCGGAAAGCTACAAGTGCAAGTTATGATGGCCGGTAGATGCAACCGGCGCACAATAATGGGGAATGCGGTATGAGCTACTGTAGCCTAGGCAACAAACTCTTGCATTGTACGAACGTGGTGTATTTAACGACGTAACATAATCGCTGACACGTAGCAGGATGACTAAGCAAGGAACGTGACAGGATTCAGTCTTGAAAAAGACTTTAAGGCGAGGTCCTCTACAGAAACGTCCGTAACTGTAGGTGGTCACATGGTTTGTAAGGTATGTAACGGGAGAGCTCCTGAATAACGTAACCTAACCCTATCGCAAGCATAGCTTAAGTGATGAACGGGGTGTTGTCCTGAGTAACGGGCACTAAAACGAACATAGAACAGGTGATTACTGAGCAGTGAGTGCTAGGAAGAGTTGAGATCAATCTGTTCAGGTGAGTGGAGAGCGCTAGAAATGAAGATTGCTGTGGAGACATGGGCCATTTCCACATTTATACTAACTTAGGGCCATTGCCCGTTACTGATTGGCTCGTGACACTCGGGGTGATGGGTGGTCGCAAAGAGGGGGGTGCAAACGCATGACTTGCCTCTGTGACGTCACCGGCCGGCTGGCTAGGGATGCGAAATAAACAATATACAATAATTACTACTAGCGCTATCTAGCGGGGAGTAAAAAAACTTGCTGTCT